>PVKS010030005.1:0-24801 GCA_004027875.1 Aplodontia rufa | reverse complement strand
TCCTTGCAAACTAAACTAGGAATATTCTAGGCACTTTGCCAGTTCCCCTACAACAAATTATAACTTTTGGAAATATAAAGGCACATTTCAAATAAAAAATTTGTTGGAGGGTTATGGGAGGTTTGAACCAGGGTTGCTCACCCACTAGTCCTTTCCTTCTTTTTTTTTTGTTTTTAGTTTTTATTTTGTGCCAGGATCTTGCTAAATTGCTTAGGGCCTCACTAAATTGTTGAGGCTAGCTTTGAACTTGTGATCATCCTGCCTCAGCCTCCTGAGCTGCTGGGATTACAGGTGTGCACCATGGCACACAGCCCAAATAAATATTTTGAAATCATTTTTCTTTAAGAAGTCAATGTTTTTAAAATTCAAGGCCATTTTCCTAAGCATTCTCTGGGGAAAAAATATCCAACATACGTTTCTTCACTCACCAGTGAAGAAATCATTTTGATTTTACGAAGATATTAGCTAATTCTATATAGTACAGTAGTTCCTGGTTCCACTAAAATATCAAATAGCTATGAAAATATAGTTCGTGAGTACAAATGAAAAAGGGTTTTACAATGCCCTCTTTGTAAATGTTCCAAAGAGAACAAAATTAAATAAAAAACATAGGAGCTAAAGATAGTAGACATATTTCTTCCAAATAGAAATTGAAGCTGTAGTTAATTTTTATGAAAATATTGCTGAAATGTATGTATTTTCTAGTGTTGTGGTCATTTAGTTAAAAACAACTTTCTTTTGAAAATTATATTGTGGTACTAGCATATTGGTTACTAGCTTCCTGTACTTGGACATTTACTATTTGAATTATTTATGATGGTGATTGATTACATCTTTTAATATTTTCCATTACTCTTGCCTTAGTAGTTGATATACATCATGATAGTATAATTAATATTTATTTAATTAAAATGCTTGTATTGCCTATGCATCAAGAGTAGGAACTACTGAAAAATTGAGAAGAGGAAGGCTATTTTGAAAATTGCATCAGTAAAATACATATTCAAAAAAAGGCAAAAATTCCCTCTATAATATAGAAGGTTGAAATAATAGGAATGGGTTTTTAGCAATTTACTGTATCTTACACAGATCATTACACAAGGACCATTACATAATAAAGTCGAGTTTTGAAAATCTAATCAGAGACAAAAATTGGAAATGACTGGACTCTCTGGGTCATAAAATCATACTGCATTTCTAGGTAAGTGGATTCTACATATCTACCAATCTTGGCTGAAGTACTGACCCATAATTGAGAAAGGTTAGAGAATTATGAGGACAAATAAAGAAAGACAGAAAAGGTTATTTTCTTTCTTCTTGTATTTTGAAGAAAGTAATCAGTTCAGATAAGGTCAAAAGGTTGTTTACAAACACATACCTGTAAAAATAAAACCCTAAAGATAAATTCCCATTTTTCCCCCTCTCAGGTAAGCTTCAGAAAGCAACCTAAAGCAAAACTCATTATTATAGAAATGCTTTCAGAATGTAAGGAGAAAAAGCATGAAAGCAAAACCACTGAGGCAGCGTTATGTTTCCTAGTAAGCCTCCAATGAGACGCTCCCTAGTACGTTTTTGGGAAAGCGAACTAGCTTAGCAGCGTATGCCTAAATGATACCATACCCAGGAGGCACTTGAGTTTCAAACTGCTTCAAGGAGAGTTTTTTTTTTCTTTTTTCTTTTTTTTTTTTTTTTAACAGCATCATGTCAGGAAAACAAAACAAAACCAAAGACTCCAGTCTTGCATTCATACCATTAGCTCAAGCTAAGTCGCCTTTCCTTTAAGTGGTGCTAGAATTTTCCCTACATCTTGGCTCTGTGGGGATTTGGTTATTTAATGTTGCCTGCTGTTCATGTTTTGCTTCCATTTTCTTCTGTGAAGCACATTCCACAGTGTAAGTGTTGGAGGGAAGAGCTGCAGTGTCCTTGGTGTCTGTCATGTTTGGTGCTTGTGTAGCTCCAGCATACAATGTATTTTCATTATGCAGTGCATAGCAATTATTTAGAACATGAATGAAATTATAAAACATTACCCTGAAATATCTTATAAAAAATGAAAAATAAACTTCATCATTTAGAAAGCAGCAAGCAAGCAGCCACGCACCTTCAACATGCCTATGATATATTTCTGGTAATGGGATAAATTGTCAATCATTAAAATTGGATTCAATATTTTTAAGAAATATAATAACAAGAAGGTACATTTCATAAATTTTTAAAATCAAGACACAAAATACTTCTATAAGAATCTATATTTCTAAACAGCTGTGAGTCCATCTGCATTCTTTTGCTCATAAGAAACAAGGGAAATGCTTCTCTTATAAGAGTGGCGTATATAATTAGAGATGCTCTAATCTTCATTGTGCATTACTTTTGTGGTATGGAGACACTTTTTGAAAATTGGACTTCTATAACACAGCTTAATGCATAGAAATATGTATTTTGGCAAACAATGGCTAGAACTTCAATTTTACTGCTCACCAGTTTCTTAGTGTTAATGATACTAAACCTCAGGTAATCTAGAAAGGAAAGCAACAATTTACCTCAGAGAAATATCTGGAATATCAAATGAACTAATAATATAAAATATTTGAAAATTCTAGATATTATTACAACTGACTAATTAAACAGCCTCTATGTATCAGGTGCCGTGTGTACATCATCTCTAATTCTTCCAATTCAGCAGTTGGATTTTCTGAACACCATTAAAAGCAGTATTCAGAAACTTTAAACCACTTGCTTAGGATTATATGGCCAGTGATATGTGGAGTTAGATTTGATCCCAGATGTTTCTTGCTATATATCAGTAGCTCTTATCTGGGGGTTTCTTTTTTTTTTTCCCACCACTTCCAGGGGAATATCTAGGGACATTTTTGCTTTTCACATCTGGTAGAGTGGGACTGGCATCTGGTGCATAGAAATTGAGTGTAGTACTAAACACCTTACAATGCAAAGTTCACCTCCCACAGCAAAGAATTGTTTACCCCAAAATGTCAATAGCTCTGAGATAGAGAGAACCTGTATCCATACTGGTCTTTCCAGTATAAACTGCTGAATAATTAGAATATAATAATGAACAATGTTAATATTTTGGTGGCAGTTGATACTGAAATAAAGAAAGCTGCTCTTGTAAATGATGTATACAGCAGGCATAGTTGTGCATACCTATAATCACAGTAATGAGGGAGGTTGAGGCAGGAGGATAGCAAGTTTGAGGCCAGCCTCAGCAACTTAGTGAAATAGATAAAATCCAAAATAAATAAATAATATTCAAAATAAAAAATAAAAGGACTGGGGATGCAGCTCAGTAGTTAAAGGAGCCCTGGGTTTAATCCCCAGTACAAAAATAAATAATGAAAGAAAGAAAGAAAGAAAGAAAGAAAGAAAGAAAGAAAGAAAAGATTCTGTAGACCAATAAAGGAAAAAATAATACAGTTCTGGCATCACATGGGAAATTCCTCCCTCATTTCATGGAAAAATTGCCGGTCACAGTGTTCTACCTGAACACAGAATGGCATGTAGACCTAGCTGGAACAATGGTAGTATCTTTTTCCCTGACATAGTTTTGCTTCAGGTCAGGCAGGAGCTTAACATAGCCAGCCAGGGTCTACTTTTGGATTGCTGTGTATAAATTTGTACAGAGAAGTCTCATCGTGCTGGGATTGTTAAGCTGGAATACTGAGTCCTAGAGAACTAGGAAAAGAGCAAAAAAACCTTAGCAATAGGTTCAAGGAACCTAGGGAACCTTTAAAAACTCTGCATGATCCCTTGGATAAAGCATGCTAAATTACCTTCTTAGTTTTATGATGAAAATTATTTTTTTATTTTTGCTTCAGTTACTTCAGGTTGGGTTTATGTCATTTACAATCAAAAGAATGCTGAATAACAGTTTCCATGCTTTCTTTTGCATATATTTAAAAAATAACTGTGCTGTATTTGTACAATGTTTTTCTTATAAAAAAATTAGAAAGCAAAGCCTCTATCCTTGATAAATGTCACTCTAGTTGGAAGTGGGGGTAAGACTTACAAATTATTAGAAGCTATCTTTGTGCCTAAATAATGAGTTCTTTAAGCAAGGGGTAGGTTTCCTTTTCCCCGCCCAGTATTGAAGATGGAATCCAAAGCAAGAACTCGACTACTGAGCTCTTTTTATTTTTAGTTTTTGAGAGAGGGTCTTACTAAATTGCCCAGGCTTCTCTTGAACTTGGAATCCTCCTGTTTCAGCCTCCTGAGCACTTGGAATTATAGGCATGTGTCACTGCATGTGGCCTTTCTTTTTTAATTGTACATATTTATGGAGTACAGTGTGAAAATTCCATATATGTATATAATCTGTAATGATCAAACAGGATAATTAGCATTTTAATTTCCATAAATCTTTGTCATTTCTTTGAACTTGGAACCTTCAAAATCATCTCTTCTAGCTCTTTATATTGTAAATATATAGTTGTAGATTACAGGTACATATTTGTTATAGATTACAGGTATTCCACTGTGTTATATAGAATACTAGAAGTTATTCCTCCACCCTAATTGTTATTAGATCTTCCTCTTCACTTTCTTAGCTCCCCCTTCCTAGACTCTAGGACTACTATTCTACTCTCTACTTCTATGAAATCAACTTTTTTTTAGCTTCCACATTTGAGTGAGAACATTTAGCATGTGTCTCTCTGTGCCTGGTTTATTTTGCTTAACATAATGGAGGACTAAGTTTCCTAACTCCTCTTCTTATCCCATAAGCACATCTGATCCAATGAAGGACACATTTCATAAATAGCTGCTCAATCACTAAATAGAAGGCACATGTTATTATTTTTTGTTACGTCTTTTAAAGACTGGTTTTGTGCATTGTGCCTTTTCTCTGTTCCTTTCCCTACTGTACACCACTGACTTTTGGGAAGCTCAATATATTATTTGCCGATGCAGATTGTGCAAACTCAGAATTGTTCATTGTAATAAAATATACCACAGTCTGCAGAATGGAGAAACTATTTCATAAACGCTATCTGAAACTTTCTAAACTTACTTAAAAAAATCACAAAGCATGGTAACATTCCATTTGCTCTGCGCCCAAAGCACTGCTAAACTCACCAAAATATAATAAAAATGTATAGCTGAAATTTTGTTTTCTATCTCATTACTTTCCTTATTAAAAAGCATCTTGGCTGGACAAAGTCAAACATAACATTATACTCTGACCAAATAAATGAAGAATGCAGGACAAATAGTGAAGAGCCAGTATTTGGAGAGAGCAGCTGGGAAATTCCTGATTAAGCTATTTTTGCTTCCAAACAGACAAATTGTGGTTATAGGATCTGTTGCAGATCTGCTAATTTCAACATGTTTAGCTAAACAGAACACCAACTTTATTTACTGCAGCAGCAGAAAGTATTCATAAGATACATAAAAGATTTTAGAGATTTTAGCTTTTTCTACTTTCCTGTACTCTTGTATTTATCTGAGGACCTCGGGGTTTTGTTCCCTGCCCCAATGCCCACTCCCATCTTTACTCCTTGTTCTCGGATTATGGCTTAGATATCGTGTGATAACCCACACCAAGACAATGAAAAAGTACTAACTTAGACCCTACCTGGGCCTGGAAAAACATCCAGGCTCTGGGTGGAGGAAGAGTTCAGTCTTATGCCATAGCATTGGCAATCCTGTATGAATGAGAATGGGCTTAATGTTAGGAGTCTATTCCAGGCGGCAACAGCTCCTCCTGTTCCAGATAGAGCCTCTGTGGCCAAATGAGGCTTAATAGGCAAAATCACTCTCTAAATGGTCATCATGGACACAGATCATCAAGATCCATGGCCAGAAAGGCTGGGTAAACTGTTGGGCAGCATCCAGACAGGGAGAGGCTGACAACAGGGTCCATACTGCTGTAGGCAATTTACGTCTATGCTGAAAATGGCACATTTGGACCTTTTCCTGCAGAAGCTGCTCTCCTAAAATATCCATCTTGTGGTCTGGCATCTTAACTTGTACCTGCGCCACTCTCTGGAAATTCTATATAATTCTTGGCACCTCCACACAGAAATCATAATTAGTCATTCTTATTAGACATTCCCAAATAGTCATTCTTATAATAGGGAGAGGCAAAAAAATACAAAGAACACATTCATAATGTTTGTTACCCCTTAATTTTTTCTAGGATACATGACAACCACCAGTTTTAACAATAACATGCTATGATTTTATAATCACAGAAGAAATTGTTATCACACTTTTCTTGGCAAAGAAATGATTTGAATTAGTCTTTCTTGAAGTTTAATAAGACTGACTAATTATGACTTTTCTTACCAGAAATGAATGATTTATTTCACGAATGATGTATTTCATAATATACATATTATTTTAATGAAAACCCAGCATTTATCTTTCTTTCCCTTTTTCCTTCATAACAGTGATTATTGCATCATATATCTCTTAATTTTTTATTTTATTTATAAATAAAATTATTTTATTTATAAATAAATAAATACCTTCCATTAAAATGTAAGCTTCACAAGGGCTCCCTACATGGGGAGCAACATGGACTATAAACCAAACCACCACAAAAGACACAGTTATTCCCTCTTCTTTTCTCCTTGCCTATGACTTATTCTAGAAGTTTATTACACTTATTTTCTAAGTGTACTAACAAATCACTTAATATGTGATTTTAGGAAAATCATGTCACTTCACTATGCTTCAGTTTTGTGACCAAGGAAACAATGGAATTGGACAAAATAATTTTTATATTCTTTTTAGGTTTAACAATTGGTCTCTTTTGTAGCTCTAGTTCCTAAAATAGAGAAAGCATCTGATAAATATTTTTAAATGAATATGTTGGTAAAGCAGTACTTGTACATAATGTAAATAAATCTACCTATGTCATCTGTGGATGCTGAAGAACTGTTTCTGCAAATGGGTATGCTACTAGTAAAGTTTAGAGTGCTCTGAGTTAGGCAATATAAAAATTTAAAGTCTGTCAAGGAACTAGTTAAGACAAATACTAAGTAGGGTGTTAGTTAAGGAAGTACTTAAAGTACAGCACCTTTTATGGAGTGAAGACTGTAACTCATCTAAAAGGGACTTAATTCTAGAGATTTGTTCAAATGGTCTATTTTAGTTCTCTAGAATAGGACAAGCAGGCAAGCAATATCTTGGGTTTAGACTAGTGACTGAATGCAAGATTTCTATTATGTTATTTAAGTGGTTAAAAACAAAGCAGACAAATAAACAATAAAAACAAATCAAAGCCATAAGCCAAAATGTGAATTTCTTTTAGTAGCAAAGGGACAAATTTCTGCTTTTAGAGCTCAACATTAGGAAGAGCTTCAAAGACAGTCTGGAATTGCCCCAAACAAGGTCCAATGTCTGGGAAGAGCAATGAGGTCCTTTAAATAAGATTCCCCGGAGAATTTTAGACTCTAGGCAGATGATCTGGCTCTCAAACGCCTGTGTCAGGGGTGCAGTCGAGGTTTCTGGATATGGTGCTCTTTGTATATAAGGCCAAATGTTCTGCATGACCCAGTCACACTGGCTTTGAGGAGCAGTGACTGAGCAGTGTGCTTGATCTCAAACCTAATACTCTATAGGTTTCTGGATTTGGGGTTCTCTACAGAGTCTATACATACCTGTAGAAAAAAGCAGGACTTGCTTCTGCTTCTGTAAGGCCAATGCTATGTGGCAGGGAGAAACTAGTGGTGGCCAGCCAACCAAAGTCCAATTGTGTCCATGCCTAACATAAAAGTGCATAAACTTGCTCTATAATTAAGTCCTTAAGAGACTTGAATGATTTGAAGTCTGGATAGAGCAATGTAAGTATGGGGTGTGGAGGTCTGTGTGGCTTGCTAAAGTGATTAACTGGAAGAAAAGAAATGGGATATTGCAATAGCTGTGTTCTGTGTGGTTTAGGGATTATTTATGGTTACAGTCTTTCTTTGCACTAATGAACATTCAAAATCACATTAGAGGCGAGTTCCCTTTGCCATTGTCTCAGAATCCTCCAGATGCTTTGAAGAAGACAAGTGAGTAAATAAGGACTGAATTCTGAGATGAGAAAGTGGGAAATAAAAACACATTGTCAGCTCTGACAGTAAACTTATTGACATTGTTGGGATACCAGCATCTTCTGGTCACTGTTTCTGTCTCTGTGGACAGGTCACAGAGATTAAATGTGATAACTGTTCTATTCTGTGTCATCAGCCACCAAGGTAATTGTCATAGATAAAAGAGAAACAACATTGCACAAATGATCATCTATCTAAAAAGAACCACATTGGATCTGTATTTACAATGCATTGAAAGCATTCGTTCTTTTTCTTCTAAGTGGTATGTAGCCCAATTTTATGTGCTTTTTACAGTGTACACTGAACTGCCCTGTGGGGGGGAAAGTAACCACTACTTGTTCTTTTGTTTTACTTATAGTTCAAACCATTGCAGTCTTGCTGCATTAGAACAATGAGTAAGATGTGGATCAGATACTCACAGGGCAAAGATCATCAGCTGGCCCCAGGATCCAAAATCAGCTCAAGGTAAAAAGTTCCTCACTTCCAAAACCCAGCCCCTGACCCTGAGCAACTTGCAGGAAGACCGGCTAATCTGAGTGAAGACAAAAGGTGTATTTCTCCTTCAAGGCTAAAGTGTTTACAGTCACAAAATGACAGAACTGTCTGTGCACTTACATCTTGGTTAGACATTTCCCAGTAAGGTCTCTCTCCATAGGACATGACCTCCCACATGACAATGCCATAGCTCCATGCATCACTTGCTGAGGAGAATTTTCTATAGGCAATAGCTTCTGGGGCCGTCCACCTTATAGGGATTTTTCCACCCTGAAAAGCAAATTGAAGATTTCTCAGATGGCTCACAAGTGAAATAAGAAACAAAGCGGTACACCATTTAAACATCTTTTGTTAAGAAACATCTAAATACTTCATAGTAGTGTTGGTATTTTAAATTAAAACCAAAAGAAAGCCCGAATAATGCTAAAATGTCAGAAATATTTTCCCTTAATAGTTATTCAGTGAAAGAACAGTTTTAATGGGAAAAAGACACACTTCAGAAATATTTTATTTCCTTCATTAGAGAAATTTATTTATGCTTTAGATTCACACAATTAAGCCCACTATTATGCCACTTGAAGAATGTTTCAGATTATAGAACATTAAAACTAAATATCATTGAATACTCATTAAACATTATATTGCATTTATAAATAAGAACTAGGATAAAATTCTAATTTAATTGAAGATGAGCAGTTAGAGAACTGTGACATTCTGTACCAAGCCCATGTTTACCAAAATTTTATTTCTTTTCCTTTTCTTTTGTTTTACATTTATTTTTAAAGAAAATGTTCTTTAACTCTATACAAGAACATCTGAGAAGGATAACATTTTTTGAACACTGTAGGTTACTTTATATTTTCTTTCTTCAGTGTTCAAGTTAACATTTGAACATATTTAAAGAGATTAAATGGCATGAATTCAATCTATACCGCTCAAGTCTTAAAGTCTGTCATTGTATTATACTTAACTTTTATTAGAATTTATTACATTTTATCTGTTGAAACACTCTATAAATCCCCTTTTACTGTAATGACAAGAATAAAACAATTCATCCACTTGATTTACAATCTTTAAAATCTGCAGGTATGAATGGTCAGGTTGAGCGGTTGCGGGCAACCTTGAAACCACTAGATGGCGGTAGAGAACAAGGAGCCTCTCCCAGACTACTCTCAAACTGCGGAGATGGCTTCAGCGTAAGGCAAAATTATTTTCAACTGTTAGAATCCACTGCAATGGGATTGTTTCAACATCAGCAGTTTCATGAGCACAGAAGCTGATCACCAACTGTGCGCAAAGTCTGGTGTTAAGTGGATTAGGAATGGAAGGAAAGAAAAGATGTGTTTTGGGCCTTTGAGAAATAGATTAATGCTGAAGTTATTAATTGAATAATCTATTATTTATCGAGTAATCTAAACACCATATACTTGAAGTGTAAAATAATTCACATGAAATGGGAACAATCAGGTTTCACAAGGTGCATGAGAGAATTAATGGAACCCTCATTTCAAAGACTCAAATCATGGACTTATTAGAAAGAACCTTGGAGAAAACACCTTGAATTCAATTCCCTAATTTTACAGGTGAGTAAATTGAGCTCAGAGTACATATAGAGATGTTTAGCAATTCTTCACCATATTATTAGGGACCTTATGTTCTACTAGTACTTTCATAATAGAATTATAGAACATTGTTATAGGACGTTGATTTACAGATGTAAATACTTCAGCATGGGGGAAAAGTTGGATACTATCTTCAGTATTTTAACATAGATATTTATGACTAGATGTCATAGCAGCATAATGGAAGGGAGTCCGAGGCCTGGGTTTTCACGTTTTGGGGCAGGGATTAAAACTAGCACCAAGTTAAGACCAGAAAGTTAAATTTACAAAGCTGATGATGGCAGCTGGGGGCAGGGAGTTGTAAGGAGATAAAATAATTCTTTAAAGTAGAGTTGCCAGAAAAAAATACAGCTCCCACAGTTAAATTTGAGTTTCAGATAAATAACAGGTTTTTTTCTTTTTTAGGATAAGTATATCCCATGTAGAATTTGTGTGTGTGTGTGTGTGTGTGTGTGTGTGTATGACCCAAATATTGAATGAGAACTGTATAGACTAAAAATATTCATTTTTTTATCTGCAACTCTAATTTAAAAGAATACCCTATATTTTTATTTGTTAAGTCTAGGAATACTAATCTGAGGGCATCAAAATCAGAAATGGAATGCTGTAAATGCTCCAACTGAATGTAAAGTGGTGTTCTGACAAAAACTGATGGGGTCTTTCTGAGGGGACCAGGGTACTCTTGCTTGTATTTGTGTACCCATTCTTTAACATCCTTTGTTTTTTGTTTTTTTTTGTATATTTGGGTATAAAGTGACTCAGTTTTGTGTCTTTGCATATTGAAGCCACTTAAGTGAAACTCAGGCTCATTTCAAATGTGGAAGCCACACATTCAGAGAATAAAGAATGTTATCCATAGACTTGAACAGCAGAGAGTCTCATGTTGTACTTTTGATTGAATCTTTCTTTGTTCTAGCAAACAACATGTGAAAGTGTGAACTACAGATCTGCTTGGCTAAATGGCAATCTAGCCTGCCTGACTGGACCTTTGCAAAATCTTTGTCAATTAATATACATGCACAATAAAAAAAAAAAGACACATGCACACACATACACACATACTTAATGACTATTTTGCATTCACTTATTCAATTTTATAAACGATATCCTTATACAAGGGATTGACATATAAATTTATATTTCAAATAATAACATCATATATAAATAGTTTTATCACTTTTCTTCCTGAGATTTTATTTTCTCCAAAGGGGAAGTTAGTATATAATATTTGTTAATAATGTTACTACCGATTATGAATTGAACTGTGTTTTCCCCAAATTCATATGCTGAATCTCAAAGCCCCAACGTGACTATATTTATAGATAAGGTTTTTAAAAGGGTAATTAAGGTTAAATGAAGGCAGAAGGGTATGACTATCCTTCAAATGACTGATGGTGTCCTAAGAAGATGAAGAGCCACCAGAGGCATGTAGGCACAGGGAAAAGGCCATGTGAGGACATCCTTAAGAAGCAGCCAGCCATCTGTGAGCCAAAGAGGGAGGCCTCAGGAGGAACCAAACTTGCTGACACCCTGATCTTGGACTCCAGCCTCGAGAACTGTGAGGAATAATTTTCTTTTTTTGGTTTAGGCCTTTCAGTCTGTGGTATATTCTCATGGCAACCTCAGCAGACTAATTAATACCCTGCCTCAGTCAAAAACTAACATATTTTTTTCAAAGCATTTGTGAAAATGAACACTATTGTAAAATGAACAGTACATCTTTATTTTAAATTCCATTACAAGTGTTATCTTAGAGTAGAAAGTGTGAGCTAGAATAAATCTTAAAATATGAAAGAAAAGGGATGGAAGTTTAGTGTAGAAAATACAATTCAAAATAACAAAAATACATGATAAAATGGACTTGATAGTATGCAAAGACTGGAATAATTCTGAGCATATATGTGACAGAGCTAAGGAGGCATTCATCTTTTTTTCCAATGGGAGAATAATTACTAGATATAGTTTATATCTAATTGCAAGAGGAGGATGTAAGGAAGAGGCCTTTAAGACTACTGTATGGTCTCAATTTCCTGCAGTAGAGAAATAGAAGCCTTGTTCACTTTTTAAATAAAATAGACCAATTTAAATGTTTGTGGCTCAATCTTGTCTACATAGTTTTCACCCCAATCTTGAATTATAAAGAGAATACACTAAGGTGTTTTTTGTTCCTTAAAACTTTAACCACCAGATGTTTGTTTCAGGTTTCAGAAATGAACAAATAGTACTTTAGATTTGAGATCACAATTACTGGAACACTACACATTGCTTTACTGTATGTATATGAGAGAGAAAATAAGTTTCCAAAGATGTTAATCAAAATGGCTGAATGCAACTCAAAAGCATTTTCATTTCATAATACCTTTTTGCATAGCAATCTTTATCATTTAGGGAACAATGGAGAAACAGGAAATAAGCAAACTAGATTGCCACTGAAACTGTTTCTCCCATTTTTCAAGTCATAGCTAGAGCTCGTTACCTAACATGTAGGTGGTGGGTGGTAGCTGAAAAAGTGCTGATGAGGAGTGCTGTATACCTGCATGTACATCCTCATCTAAAGCTCCGGAGTAGAGCTGTCTCATAGGTTTATTTAACATCTGGGCTTTAGAACTTGATCCCCTAATCTTCAGGAGTGACCAACTGACTTGTAGTAAGGTTGTAGAGGCTTAATACTGACACCCAATGAGAGATTCCATAGAAAAGCACACACTTTAAAAAGTTCTCTTCCATTTCTCACTCACTGGATTTGTTGTTTATCTAACAGGAAAATGATTTTAATAGACAATAAGCTGCCAGCAGACATCTGTTTCTCATTTCCTCAATCAATATCTGAGGTACTCAAATTTCAATGAGAATAAGAATTATGGCATAGAAAACATATATATTATATTTAAAGGATAATTTAAGGAATTTCTAGGAGCAATTTGACTAAACAATATTTTTCTTTATGAACTGCAAATTCTAAGTGAGATACAACTCTACTGTAGTTCATTGTGTGATCCTGAGCAAGTCTAAACTATAAAATAGTAAGCCATAATGAATATAAATATTTGCCTACAGTTTCTACACTCCCATTAGATTGTAAGAAGATAGATCACAAGTGTTGGTACCAAGACTATGTGAGCTGACAGCCTGATGGCAGACAGAAGAGGAGACAAGCATATTCTTAGGTCACTTCCTATGCCAATAATCCATGGTCTCGGTGTTTATTCTAAATGGTAAGCAACAGGTAAAGTCACTTTTAACATTTTTCTGTTTAAAAAGGTAACAGCATGAATAAGTAACATCTTAGGATGGTATGAAACCAAGACACTGACGTTTCATTGGTTAATAACTGCTATGGTTTAAACGTGCCCCCCCCATAGTTCATGGGCTGGAGGAGAAGTTTAAGCAGCGATTAAGTTATAAAGGCTCTGCTCTCCTGAATTGATTGATGCCATTAGCACAAAAGTGAGTTCCTGAAAAAAGTTTGGTTCAGCCTTCTTCCCTTCTCTCTTTCTTACTTGCATATGCCATGTACGTTGTCTTACTCTCTCACACTTGTGTTATAGTGGAACGCAGGCAATAAAAAAGCCTTTAACAGATGAGGCCTTGGACTTCCCAGCTTTAAGAACTGTAAGAAATAAATTTCTGTTCTTTATAAATTATCTAGTCTCAGGTATTCTGTTATAGCAGCACAAAACAAACTAAGACATTAACTAATTTTTGTAGTACAATAAGTACTATGGAAGTCTGTGGTAAATAACATTATTTTAGCTAACAAATAGATGAAACTAGGCTTTTTCATAATTTTACATATGACAAATATTTCCTGATGGTTGTCCCTTGTTCCAGGCTTTAATATCCTGTGCCAAGGGCCTTTGTAAGAGTGTTCCCTGAGGATTAAGAGTACCAGATTTTATGAACCCAGAGCTTATCAATTGCTTGGTCATGGTCTGAAAGAGGTTTGCAGCTAATTTTATCATGCTAAAGTGATTGTTGTTGCTTTTCAAATAAATCTGAATGTCAGTCAACATGGCTTTCTATAGTTCTATCACTCCACCCTCTTGCCTAGGTATTCATCAGGTACACTTGACTCATTTCCATTTATCCTTCCGGCCCTGTAGGCTTCGCTGTCAGCCTCCTCCTCCAACTCCAACATAGCCTCCCTGTTCTGATAATGGAATAAACAATTATCTACTTTTGAAATTTATTTCAGAATGTACTTTTCATAAAGTATAGGGAAAGATGAGAAACCATTTCAAATAAACACAAGTAGTTAAAGGTACCAGCCTTGTTTTCCACTTTCTGAAAACGTTTTTACCTACAGAAAGACTTTCTCATTTTTTTCTGATACTATATGCCTGGAATTACACTATATTTTAATTTCTTGTCTAAATGTACAAGCAGATCAGGAGATGCCTTTTTTTTGTTCCCATAGTAAAACAGTGCATATTGTGTTATTTAAAGTCCTAAGGATTATCATCCTTTTCACCTGCTTCCTCCTCAATTATTCTGGAAAATAATTCATTGTAATCTATTTCTAAGCATTCTCTCTCATTGAGAAAATAGATGCTACATCATTCAACAAATAACACTATTTTGGGGGACATCTGTTAAATTACATTTTCTATTCCATCCTAGAAGGGAGATAATGTAGGACACAATGCTACTGTAATATGGGAGAATTAAACATATACATTATTATGATGATTGCCATTGTATCTGGATATAGCTAACTTAAACACGGCTGACAGTACAGGCATTTTTTAAAAAATAACCTTTCACTCATTATGGCTCTGCAAATATACTGTATGGTAAAATTACATGGGGAGAACTGATAATAGAGTTAAAAATACTATTTCCACTCTTATTTGGACACCAGAGAAGGGCAGTACTCTTACCAGCATCTCTCTCAAGTTAGTTTCTCTCGTTCTGTTTTTATTTATTTTTTAAAAAGACTAGCTAGCCTAGCCTTCCCTCCTCAGTGTATTTTAATGAAGCTTTTTAAAGCTTCTCATCTATAATTTATATGCCAAAGACCTATGGAAATTAACACTACAGTAATTAAAAAAAATATACCCCATAAGTTAGAAAGGAGGATGAGGGATTAACACTAATAGTTCATCTGTTACTCTTAATACTGAGAAAATTAATACTTTAAAATTTTTAGTGTTAATATAATTCTCCATGTATATAACATTTGAGAGTCTACAAGCATTTTTATCTCAGCAGTTTCAAACTGATGTATAACACTGAAGACTAAATAGTTCCCTTTCTTACCAGGTTGCACAATGAAAATAATCCTAATAAAAAGCAGTGATTAAAACCTGTGACACCTGTGATGGTTAATTTTTTGTGTAACTTGATTGTGTTAAGTAAGGAGTATCCACATAGCTGGTGAAACATCACTTCTGAGTGGGACTCTAAAGGTATCTCTGTTGGAAGAAATTACCACTTGAATTAGTATACTATTGAGTACAGAAGATTCATGGAGAAAGGGCATTATCAAAATTCTTTGAGGACCTGGACAGAACAAAAAAAAAAAAAGAAGGGCATATTGGCTCTCTCTTCTGGAGCAGGGAGGTCTACCTTTTCTTGCCCTTGGACAGCATGACTCTAGATTCTTAGGTCTTCAGATTTTGAGACTTACACGGTGCTCCACCCCAGAACACTGGTGGCCTTCCCTTTGGACTCAGACTGGATTACACCATCAGCTTTCCTGGTTTTCTAGATTGGCATATTTGGCACTTTGTAATCTCTACAATTGCATGAACCCATTGACCTTGTGAGTTCCACCAAATAACTATATATATGCTACTGGTTCTGTTTCTCTGAGGAATCCTGACTAATATACCATCTATCTCCATGGTTATATGCTATTTATTTTGGGAAAAGTATTTAGATCCTGCCTTTAGGAAAATAAATTGCAAAAAGTGAAGCACACCTAAAGTTATATGTGTTATTTGCAAACCCTATTTGAAAACAAATACTCAAAGAGGAGGAAGAAATTATATGTGACTTGGAGACACACAAGTGGATTAATCTCCTAAGTCCTAGGATACTTACTTTGGAGAAATAGTGTGCAATACAAAGAAACTAAGCAAATGGAAGCTGGATTTTCATCCTTGTTTTTATTTCCACTAATTTGCTGTATATCATGGGTAACTTATAGGTATTTCTATAAATTGAGGCAACTGAACTGTGTGATCTTGTAATTCATGCGGAAGTCTAATATTCCATGATTTGTTAATAAGTATAATACCCCAGGAAGTAAAAAACAGAAAGAACAACCTTCATCTTTGTCTAAGGAAACAGACAGAAGGGTTAGTGCCATGCTCAGTTGCTTCCTGCATCATTGCTATGCCTACAGGCACTGTATACATTAAATCAGACTGTTCCTGACAGATCCACAGTGCTTTGAACACATCTGAGAGGCAGTTCTTCTATTGCAGCTGCCACATGCAGTGTTGTGATACATCAGTTCAGAGTGCAACTGTGACCTCACATTACCCATTGTCAGAAAGGGTAGCTCTGGGTATAATCCAAAGATGGGAGACAAGATGACATGATGGCATCTTTACAGAGGAGAGACATAGCCTTCTGAAAGACTGAGGAAGCATTACTCTGTAGGAAGGACAGGCTGAGAGGCTTACATACAAAGGTGGGTAAGAACTTGAAAAAAATCTACAAGTATTTGGAACTAGAAACATAAAAGAAATGTTTAATAGGGTAAGTCTATTTAAAGGTAGACTTTGAGAGAATTATTAAAATGCTAATATTTTGAATAGATTTTAAAATTGGGGTTAAATTAATTAAAATACGGAAGACAGTTTTTATTATCTTTAGGTTCATATTTGAGAAAATTTGCACCTTTGTTTATTCAATTATTCTAATAATGAATGATGTCTTCTCAACTTTTCTCCTATTGAAAGCCTCTCAATCCTTTAGTCCTACTTAGTTCATGAGCAAAGTGATTCATCCTCTTATATTTACCTGTAACACTGACTATCTGCCACTATCACTATGCAGTTAGCATCATGAATCTTCCAGGTACTGCTATTTGCCTCTTTCATGTAGATGCACAAATCTCCCCATCCATGGTTTCACTATCCATAGTGTCAACTATCTATGGTCAATTGTAGTTCAAAATATTAAAAGGAGGACTCCAGAAATAAATAATTTACAAGTTTTAAATTGCATGCCAAGTCAGGCATGGTGGTGCACCTGTCATCCCAGCTACTCTGGAGGCTGAGATAGGAGGATAAGCTGATCCCAGGGGTTGAGGCTGCAGTATGTTATGATGCTTCAGTGTCTACATTAAGTTTTACACCAATATGATGACCTCATGGGAGCAGAGAACCACCAGGTTGCACATGCTGATCAGAAGTTGGACTGCACCTGTCAATATCCAGGGCACTGCAGCCTGGGCAACATTTTATGAAAAAGAAAAAGTGGATGCCATTCTGGGTAGCACAATGAAATCTTGTGCAGCCCTGCTCCTTAATGTCCTGGACATGACAGCATTTTCCCATTGTTTAGCTCCTCATTTGTTAACCACTCAGTAGCCATTCCTGATCCTCAGATCTGCTGTTGCAGTGATTATGGTATTTTACTGAACAATGGCCACAATGCTATAGCACAATGCATATGTTATTCACCTCACTGCATCTCAGCATGTAGGTCACCCACCACAAGAAGGGCTGATATAATTCAACAAGGTATTTTGAGAGCAAGACCATATTCACAGAACTTTTATTATAGTATATTGTTATGATTGCTTTATTATTATTGGTAATTTCTCACTGTGCCTGATTTATAAGATAAATTTCAACATAGGTATGTATATAAGAAAATTTATAATGTATCTAGGATTTGGTGCTATCTATAGTTTCAGGCATCCTCTGGGGATCTTGGAGCATATCCCCTGAAGATAAGGGGGGACTACTATACCACCTTCCCTGAAAGGCTATAAAAATACTAAATGGTCTTTTTTGTGGTACTGAAGATTGAACCCAGTGTTGCTCTACCACTGAGGTATATCTTCAGCCCTTTTTTATTTATTCACTTTTAGACAAGTTCTTGCTAAGTTGCCAAGGCTGGTCTTGAACTTGTGATTCTCTTGCCTTTGCCTCCCGAGTAGCTGGGATTACAGGCATGCACACTACACCTGGATCTAGAAGGTCTTTTATTCCTCTTTAAAATCTTTATAGTATTTAGTATGTTGTTATGATTATAGTGGAAACTTACTAAATATTTGCTGGGGATGACTGGATGGGATGATTCAGGAAAATGATAGAAAATGGAAAGCACAGTCTCAGAATCACACTGTGTAAGTGGAATTCAAATGAGCTTGGTTAATGATAAGAAAGGGGAATTGCTCAGTCTACATTTTTCAGTTCATACAGGATGCCACCAGAGAGGCACTGCGGGCTACTCGCGGCACCGATCTATTCGTTCTCTTAGTCTTTCTTCAATCAAATATTTTTTGAACATGCCGGTGCTAAAGGGTGCTCTTTGTCTTCAGGGAAATCATCTTACAGCAGGAGGGACATCAATGTAAACAAATAATAGCAGCTTAGAGGGTAAGGTGTCTGAGAGAGATCAGTAGCAGACCTCTCAAATGGCAGCAAAATAAGAAAAAACAGCTGTTTTGGATGGTTGTGGGAAAGGAAGGGCTTCACAACTGAAGGGGTATTTCAGTAGAGCTGGAATAAAAGTAGGAGTTTGACTTTTAGACAAAGAGGTCAGAGCATCTCTTCAGAGGAAAAAGCAAGCTTCAAGGCACAGAGGGGTGGAACAGTGCCTTGTTTCCAAGCAACTGTAAATTTTCTAAAATTGATGCTGCTTAGAGTACAAGTAGGAAATCAAGTTTGAAGCTGGAGACATCAGCAACTGAGTTAGAATGGTAGGCAATGGGATTTCACTGTGTTACTGTCACTTGATGTGTGTTCCTAGAAAACTGCATCTTACAGTTTGGGTTGCATCTTATACACCATTTGGTGTGATATCTTCCTCTGTTTTATTCCTAATTTTTTTTTTGTGTGTGTGTGTGTGGCTTAAAGATTTGCATCTTGTGATAAAAAGTGGTGTAAATAAGTTCTTTTTTTAAAAAAAGTATAAAAGGATGACAAGGATCCTAAACTTTTCTTTTGACCTTTTGCATTTGAGACCTTATAAGAAAATAAGATCCGTTTAATTCTGAGAGAATCAACTGCAATAAATATGGGCAATCAAGCACCCTACTAATAAGCTGAAAGGTCTAATTTTACTTGTATAACATATTCAATGTTTTATGGCATATTTTTCCAATGAATATATTTTGGAAAAGCAATCTTTTTTAAAACAAGCTTCCAGCTTGTTTTGCTCAGGTTCAAGTATATCATTTGGGGTTTGAAGCCTTGTTCTTGTGGACAGCAGATGGCTCTGAAGGACATTGCAGAAGTGCTGAATGGCATAACATGACAGGATCCAGTTGTACTTGGCTGCAAGTAGAATAAAGCAAGAAATAATTTCTATCATTTTCAAATGATATCACAAGCCAACAGCAAAGGATAGTTTGAAATACAAGAGGCCTTATCCATTTGTGGTGTGAAGTCTTAAAACATCAATTCAGATTTCTAAGACTCATTTTCATCTTTGTTTTGAATGTGTCTTGATTCTTATTTTACTTTATATATTTCTTGATCTTTACCCTTGTCCTACACTCATCTGCTTCCTTTTACTTTTTTCATGTGTCTTTGCTTGGTTCCTTGTTTTCTCAGTGTTTGCAAAGGAGCCTTTGATAGGTGCTCAATTAACATTCATTAAATGAACGTTGAAGATATAGCATATAATCACAACAGTGTTAGTCATCTAATGGGTGATAAAACAATACATGATAAATGATGCCAGGGAATGTGATAGGTAACATGATAGCAAAGAGTTGGGAAAGGCTTCAAAGAGACAAAGGAGAGCAGGCAGGATTTTATGTAAGACTGGATTTAGGGGATGCAAGAGGTGTGGGAGACTAAGGGCTTGGGGAAGCAAAGTGGGGAGACTGGGTCAGATAGAAGAGAAAGCAAAATGGATTTAGAAGTATTGAGAGAAGATGAATACAATTAACTGGAGATTGTGAGTTAGGGGGCTGATGAGATGAGGCCTAAGATTTAAAGAATGGCTTTTTAAGTCATTTAAAGAATTTGAACCTCATCTTAGGGCAATGGAAACCATTGAAAAGCTTCATGCATAGGGATGATAAAATCATATTTTTGCATTTTTGTTATGTTTTTAGATTACTTTGGCTGCACTAGATTACAGGTAAGGGGGGAGGATAGAGTAGTAGCAGGATGCAATGCCTAAGAAGTAAGTGACATTAGTTTGTAATCTATAAGAGTCACATATGATAGCAAATATTCATACATTAAAGATGTGTTTCAATTCCTCTAATTAGATATTATCCATATTATAGACAAATATGGGATGACCTCTACTCTACACACTTTAAATACAGAATCCAAATGAATTGTGTAAACAAAGTTGAGGAGGGAGTATTCAAATATTAATGTTGGAAAATTCTCATTTCAAAGGCCATCACACAGTATAGAAGCATCATTTACTTTACATACACTTTACATATTCTTTAAGTGTATGTATTAGAGCAAATCATTTAAATAGTCAGGGTTCTCCAGATACAGAGAACCATTAGGATAGACAGATAGATGATAGATAGATATAGATATATAAGAAGAGATTTATTATGGGAACGGGCTCATGTGATTGATTATGGAGGCTGAGAAGTGGCATGGTATACATCAGCAGGATGAAGAATCAGGAAAGCCAATGATGTCATTTTGTTTGAGTGCAGAGGTCTGGGAACCAGTGGAGTCCATTGTATAATTTACTCTGAATGCAAAGCTGCAACCCTGAGAAAGGAGTGGGAAGATGGGGCTTGGGGATGATGCTGGTATTGTTCCTGGAGCCTGAAGGCCCAAGAACCAGGAGTTCTAATGTCTACAGACAGGACAGGAGAAGATGGATGAACTAGCTCCAAAAGAGATAATTCACCCTTCCTCTATCATTTTGTTCTATACAGGCCCTCAATGGATTAGATGATGCCCACCCACTGTGGTGGTTTTGTGTTTATTTTGGAGTTTTCTGATGCAAATTCTAATCTTTTCTGGAAACAACATCATAGCCATACCTAGGAATAATGTTTTACCAGTTACCTGGGCATCCCTTAGGTCAGTCAATTTGACATGTAAAATCAATCATCACATTGTCTAAGCAACTGCAAATCTGAGTGGAAAGATTTCCTATAGATATTTTAAAATAAATAATACTGTGTTTAAAAACAATCCATCCTCTCCTACTTAATTCATAATGGTTTTCATGTGATTTAGTCTAAATTAAATTTTTACTACAAGTATTTTACTTGAGGGGAAGAAGGACAAGTGTCCAACTTTTTGTTTTGTTTTGCTTTTTCATATACCTTTATCTCCTGAGCATTGAAAAAAAAAAAGAAAGAAATGCACTCAGAAAGGTTATTTTTACATGTTCTCATTTATGAAATTCTATAGGACCAATTTTTATTTTTCCCCCTGGTAACACATTTTCTCAGGGAAAAGGACTTCACATGGCTCAATGCTATATTCCAAAAAAAAAAAAAAAAAAAAACAGATCCAAGGTCAAGTTGCTGAAGCAATTCAAGGAATCAAAAACAGCACTTACAGTTACCATGAGCTTCATCTGTTATTTAAGTACAAAACAAGATAATTTACTTGATTGTGTTTTTGATGTGATTTCATCCATACAATTCAGTCTGATTTTTATATTTTGTTTTGTTTTTTTATTTCACCGGTGATTCTATAGCCAGTGTTGGCTGGAGAGCTTTGCCTGGTGTCAGTTGCTATGTATTCAGTTCTGCTTGTCATATTATTGCTCTAAGTAAACATTTTTCACAGCATTAAACTTGTTCTCATATCTTTCTGGTAAACAAAACTGAACTTAAAACAGAGCCTTGAGAATTCAGGAAGAAATAAATCTACTTGTATAAAAATACCTGAGATGTTAAAGCCAATATTCTAAACAAATAACATCCTGATTTTTCAGGAAGGCTTCTTCCATTTGAGGATGGGTATGCTCATATTTTTCATTTGAATCACGAGCTTGGTCATCTCCAATTAGTCTTGGATAGGCATTTATAGCAGTCCATAACCAGAACCATTTGGCCTGTTTCAACATTATTGACAGGCACTTCCTAAACAGCTTCTTTCTGGAATCCAGAGGAAGCTTCATGTCAGTGCTGTAGTGCATTAGCGTGGCTGTCAGAAACACTTCCTGAGGGCTGACTGCTTCTGCCTGACTTCAGCCAGTACTGTCAATCTTTCTTTCATGAGCGCTAAAGTGATCGCACCCTCCGTTCCCCAAGTGTCTCTTACAAAAGAAAGACTAACTTTCATAATTCAAGGAAAAAGAGATGTCTTATGCTTATAACAGTGAGTGTTCATATTGTTGATTGTAAAACCAGGGAGATAGACTAATTTTTATTAAACTTGGGTTTTTTTTAATTCAAGATTTTGTTTTGTTTTAATATAAAATCCAAGGTATTTTAATATTCAGTTTGTTAAACGATGGAGTTTATAATCTACCCCATAAAAAAATAGAAAAAGTGATTCAATGAACACATGAAGGTCAAAGGCAGAATAGATCTGCGTGATTTTAGGAGTAAAATTACACTACTAGGATGACAAAGATAAGAAAAATAGTATCTTGCTGTACCAATATACAGAAGAAAAAGGCTAAAAATTAATCACTCTTAGGTACTATACTAAGAATTACATTATATTTAAGATAAATGGAAACAAATCTGCTTCTAAAAGTTTCTCCCTGTGCTTAGAGTTATATATCAGAGTTCTTAGCATTTATTTATTTAATTTTTTAAAGAGAGAAGGACGGTGAGAGGCAAGGGGGAGCGAGAGAAAGAGAGAGACAGAGAGAATCAATTTTCATTGACTTTCACATGGCTTTCGTTGCTCTGACACTTAGTTGTGTATGTGGGTGCTGGGGTTTGAACCCGTGTCCTTGTGCATGCCAGGCAAGCGCCGTAACCACCCTAACCACCCAGCCACCGCTCCAGCCCATTAGCATTTAATTTTTTTGCTGAAACATGCTGCAGCTCTTTTTGGAAGCATCATGCTTTTAAAAAAATTCAAAACTCTACACTCTATCCTTATTCTATATTCTCACTTATTTGGCTAGATGCTTAGTTTTCAAAAGTAATATGGAATTTATACTCTGCATTCATCTTGTACATAAAATTTTCTCATTTTGTCAACTGGGAACTTCCAATAAGTAATAAAAATCCTCATCAGTATTTCCCTTATACGAAATCACTTTCACATTATAGGAGAAAAAACTTTTTTTCTCTTTTCTAATACATTGATCTTCACAAAGGTTGAAAGATAATAAAATATCTAATAAAAATGCATAGCTTTGACCCTCAAAATCCATGTAAGTGAAAGGGGAGTGAATATTTCTGAATGTTAAAATCTGTACTACCATCATATTTTCTTGGCAGGCTGAATTAGAGAACTTTATATGACAGTCAAGTTATACTTGCACTGACAGCACAACTGGGTGAAAAAGATCCAGATCTGTTTTTATACTTAATTGGAATATAAGGGTCAGGCTGTCAGAGCAGAATACTCTTGCCAGTTGAGAACAGTGTATTAGGAATGTAGACACCTGACATTACTTCTAACTTGACTCTTAATTCATAAATTCAGGGAAAGGGCTAGGCATCTTATTATACATTATTCCTATCACCTATGATTTAAGGAATTGATGGCATTATATTTGATGGGGGATGGAAAGGAAGCTGGAAGGGATGACATGTGACTCTGAATGTCAGATAACAAATTATCTGTACAATGGTCAAGAAGACAGGTATATCATTGTCACACTGAGGCAAAAACATTAAATGTTAGACTGGAAAATGAAGTTAAATATGTATGATGATAAAGAAACATGTTAAAATACAAAAATACACAATAGATTATAGAATTTTCAAATTTGTCATTCATTGAAAATATGTTCTATATATCAGATATAATAAGTACCTAATGCATTTTTACATTTTTGCTGAAAGGATGCAGTTGTCAAAATGTTCTAATTGAAGAAAGTTATTAAATAAATGACTTGTTTGGCCCTTTAATCTGACTCCCTGCCCCCACAGCTTCTGATCTTCCCTAGAAGGATATAGGCCATCACTGGTATACTAAGTAAGCTCTTTCTTAGACTTGAGACCCCTACTACCCTTAGACAGGGAGCTGTTAACCTGAGGGATTTAAAATAGAATCAGCCATATGGGTGTTCTCCTTGTATGTTAGCTTCTGCTTGGTCGAGATCAATCCCTGTCCAACTCTCTGGGCTGGATTCTTTTGTTTTTTAACCTGGAAAGGAGGGGTAGTGAGAATTTATTTTATTTTATTCTTTTATTAGAAGTATATAGAGATACAATTGAGGGGGAAACATTATCAAACCAACAGTAATAAATGTATATAATTTGTTATCCAGGGGTAATGCCAAAACATGGATGACTACCTTGGGTTTCACCTGTTGCAGTTTCCCCCAGAAGAACTCATGCGTTAAATGAGTATCTCGTGGAGGAATGA
>PVKS010030004.1:0-24804 GCA_004027875.1 Aplodontia rufa | reverse complement strand
TTGATAAATTCCATCAAAATTCCAAAAACATTGTTTTCATTAACTTTATAAGATGATAATAAAGTGTATATGGAAGAACAAAATTCCCAGGATAGGTAAGACAATTAATCATTAAGAAGAAAAACAAGGTCAACAGGTCTTCTGTAACAAATATCAACGTGATATAAAGTTGTAGCAATCATGATAGTATTTTAGTAGAATATCCCAATAGACAAATTAAAAGGAAAGGTCCAGAAACTAGCCTGCACTCATATTTGAAAAGTTGACATGAGATAGCAAGAGTATCACAAATCAATGTGGAAGCAATGGACTATTTAATAAATAGTGACAGGACAATGGTTAGCTACAAAAGAAAAAGTAAACAGATTTCTTTGTCATGGCACACAAAAATAGTTTTCTTAGCAGAAAATATTGAAGGCATTTATGACTTTAGGATAAGAAATATTTCTTAAACAAGATGCAAAAGGCATAAACTTATAAAGAAAATATTAATGAAATTATTATAGTAGAAATTAAAACTTCTGTTCATCAAAACAAACTGTTAAAATATAATAATTATCTACATATTGGAAGGGTATGTTTGCAATGGAAATAACTGACAAATAATTAGTATACCCACTATTTCACAAATGCAAAACCAGTAGAAAAAGGGAAAATGAATTGTCCAAACAGGCAATTCCCATAATGGTGTTCCTGTAATGATGGTACAACATTAAATAGTCATGCCATAATCTATCTAGCCAGTCTCTGTTACAAAGCATTTGGCCTCTCCTAATATTTCTTGATTATGAAAATTGATGTAAAGAACATCTTTGTATTGCACTTTTCTGTATCTCTGATTATGTTGCTGAAACTTTCTCGAAGTAGCACCGTGATTTCTAAGTAATTAAAAATAAACAGCTGGAAAATCTCCCATCTCCATGGAATAATCTAAGCAATGATGATCCCCATGGACACTATTTCCCCACAGGGTTGATTATACAGATCCCAGGAGGGAGCCCCAGAGGAGCAGGCAGGTTAACTAGTGATGTAACTGAAATTCTAATGAACAAAAAATAAGATCTTATGAAAAGCAGGTCTATAGGTCAACAATGAAGTATTATCTTTTAATATTACATATGTATTTTAAAAATCTTCCTAACATGAGAGTGAATCATATACTGTATGGAAACTCTTCCATTCTTCCACAGTAAGATAAAATTCCATAACCTTAGAGAAAAATAGTATAGGTTTTAAAACTCTTCCTTTTTTATGTATTCCTGTCATAGAAATTGATAGAAAATTTTATCAATCTGCAATTACATCTTTCCTAGCCAAACTTTTAACTCACAGCCTACCTTTCAAAATATGAAAATTACAAAATAGAAATGCGGCTCTTTTTATATTTATAGTATAGGAAAATAACATAAAGTAACAAAACACATACTCCTAATTTTAAGAGAAACATTTGGGAACTTGTTTATGTATTTTTTGTATTATTTACTTTATACAGGGAAATGGATGCTATGCAGCTACAGTAGAGTGAACCCTAATGGTAGGTGGGTAAAATATTTGAAGAATCTCCCTCTTACAGCTTTGCTGGAAGAGTGATTTTATTTTGTACAAAAAGTGACGGTACAGCTGGGAGGACCGAACGGAAAAGGCCTTGAGAAACAGGGATAAAGCAGTCTTAGGGATTCCTCATTATCGCTGAGCCCACAGCAAGTCAGTGCATCCAAACCCCACAGCAGACACCCTTAGCAAGTGTTACAGCAGCCACCTGCACACTCCTACGGCACAGGGATCATTAGACTTTCATCTCAGAAGCACTTTACAAACATTAGCCAATTAACAAGAGAGAGCAAACATAAATACCAGCAAGCAAGCAGAGCAGGAATACAGTTATGTAAAAGCTCTGGTGGAGATGTTTTTACACATTTGGAGCTAATGATATAATTTCAGTAAATGCCAGGGCCTGGAACAAATTTTATAGGTCATATTTATTAATGATATTAAGTTCTTTTATTATTGAACAGTAGGCCTATAATAAGTTCTGAATGGCACCTAGTGGAAATTCACTCTCCCCTCTCCCCTTCCAAAAAACAAAAACAAAAAAAGGAAAAAATATTTACACATGGAACATGGAAAGCCTTCTTTTAAGATGGTTCTTCTCAACAATTTAGAGTATCCCAACAAAGATCTAAGGAAGCTATATGGTAGGGAATAAGTAAGCAGTTCATTTGTTTCTATTTTATATAATATCTACTGTGACTAATTCATTCTTGCATTATTTGGGGGGGAATGCAATTTACAGTTATAGACACCATGAGTAATAAATATGCCTTACTTTTCTGGCCAGAATTAGTTTGATCATCAGCTTGAACAAAAAATAGACCTCAAAGAAAAATCATGTGTATTAAAATAATTTCTTTGCATCTATTTATCAGGATGAAATGATATTTTCTATTGCCATAGTAACCAGACACTCTGATGAATCAGGTAAAGAGTAAATATGTGGTGCACAAAAGGGGAGATGCCTTACCTAGCTCATCCTTCATACATAACAAAACTGGGCATTGTCCTTATAGGATAAGTTCCTGAAACAGAGCTTTAATTGATGGTAATCATACTGTCTTCTAATTCTCTTAATATGCTAATTATGTTGAATATGGAAAAATGAGCATTGCTAATTCAGTCATGTCTACACTGTTTTTCTCAAAACTCTTATGGAAAAAAAGAAATGTCATGTATCTGAAATAGAAGTGAAATTTATCTTTAGCATCTGCTTCAAGTATTCCACTTTTACTTGCCTATACTGATTTTTTTTAACATATTGATATTTCTCATAGCTGATATTGGGAAAGACAAAGATTAACTTGCATATATTTTGCTGAGATAATTACAAAGATGACCTGTAGAAATCTTAAAACAGCAATAATCTAATCCAAAATGTAGGACATCTAGTCAAAAACTAAAAGATCTACCATATAAGCTCTGTGGTAAAGGGAAAGTGTACATATTTGGGAGTCAGATAAACAAACCCTGGTTTCAGGTTTGAAAAGAGTTTACTTTTTCTTAGACTCAATTTCTTCATCTGTTAAAATGAGAATATTATAGCTTTAAGAATTCAATTATCTAATTATGTAAAATAATTAAGTATATGGCACAGGTCCGCCAACAAATATATAGGAATGAATGAGCAGATGGATGATTAGAAGACAGGTGATAAATGGATAGATTAGATATAGATAGATGATAGATAAAAAGAAATGATAGGTGCATAGATGTCCCCCTTCTCCCTTACTAGCCATTCCCTTTCCATGACAACTTTAGATCATTGGAGGCTCTCGGTTGCTCATCTTAATCAACAATATTGGGGAATTTATCTGAAATGGGTGGCCCAGCATTGCAACTGTGGAGGATTTGAAGCTGGAGGGGGGAAATGGGAACAAAGGCAACCACAGAAAAGTAGTGCCCCCTCCCTGGGATGACATATTTTATCATCAGTCTCCAGAAATAATGTTCTTATCTCTTTCACAGCAGATAAATGTGGGAATGTCTCCAGCATAAGAAATTCAACCTTCCTATTACATAAACCACAAGCATAGAAAGCTGATATAATATAGTAGCTGAAAACCTGGGTCCTTTAGCCACAACATCCCAGGTTCAAATCTTGATTCTGTTACCTATGAGCTCACCTACGCCTACTCGCCATTTACCCTCTTGATGACATTTACACTTTACATAACCTTTCTGTGGCTCAATTGTACAATATGGTTTATATTACCACTTATTTCACAGGATTGTTGTAGCAACTCAAAACCCAGTGAGACAATATTTTTTAAAACCTTAAAAAAGAAAAAGTTTTTATTAGCCATTTCTACAAGTTTCAAAGCTCAGGAGAGAGATATAGATTAAACACTTTAAGACTCCTCCATGGATGTTACATAAAGGTTTTATTGTATATCTCACCATCCTGGGTTAGAAAACTTTAGCAAAGTTAGAAACATCTTACTTCATCTTGAAGATGGGATAGGCAAGTAGGCCTCACAAACACTGCCCAGTATCAGTACCCTTCTAAATCAATGGGAATATCCATGATATTTGTAGGTATGAGAGAGCAAAAGAACAAGTTGTTAGAAAAATACAAGCACTGAGATACTTGTATCGGTGATCTGAATCGTCAACTTGATTGGATTAAGACACCTGAGATTAAGGGGCACCTGGGATTAAGAGTCTTCTGGGTGTGTGGGTGAGGGTGCTTCTAGCAATGATTGACATGTGGGATAGCGAACTGAAGTGAAGACCCACCCCAAGTGTGAATAGCACCCTCCAATAGACTGGAGGCTTGGATGGGATAAAGGCCAGAAGAAGAAGGAAGAACAAGTCTGATTCTTCTTGAATGAGTTCTTGATTGCTTCTGTGATCTTCTGAGGACATCATATTCCAACTCCTTTACTCTTCCAAAGTGGACTCTGCCCAGTGATTCTGCAGGCAGTTTCCAGGCCTTGGGTCCCAGACTGGGTTACCATTGTTGATCCCTTTTGTTGTGAGACTTCAGCCTCCTGGGCTGCACAGCTACTGGTTCCTCCAGCTCTCCAGCCTGTAGGCGGCCACTGTGGGACTAACCAGCCTCTGGTTGTGTAAGCCAACCTAATAAATCCCTTCTTATAATATATCCTGTTGATTCTGTTCCTCTAGAGAACCGTGACTAATACAGTACTATGCTCAAGGTTATTAACAAGAGGAGGGCATAGCCTAGAAAGCTAATAAGGAAGAAAGACTCAGATAAAACTTCTGCATGTGACTTGAGTCTGTGGTCCTCAGACAAGTGATGGGACCATTTTTGGAGTCCTTCTTGCTTCTCTTTCCATCCCAGCTGCTTTTGCCAGCAAGACTCAGACTTCCGCCCATTCTCTACTGTCTGTGATTTGCGTAAGCTCCAATCACTTCTCCCAACATTGCTACATTTTCAGTGGTTTTCCCCCAAGTCTCTCTCCCCAATCCTCCTTCCACACAGCTTCTAAACAAACCAAAAACATGTTTCTGGTTATGCCACTCTTCTGCCTAGTAGTTCATTCATTCCTCATTTCCCTTACCCCAAGTATCAACTCCTCAACAAGAGATGCAGAAGTCTTCATCATCTACCCCCATCTGTTAGAGAAGCCTGGTCTCTCTTTCACTTCTTCCTCTTAACTTCAACTTTTCTTCTCATCCTACCAAATGACTTCTAGTTCACTGAAGGTATCATACATTCTCTCACCTCTGGACCATTATTCCAAAGCATTAACTTCTCTTCCTCATGAAAGGTGGTATGGTGATAGGTGGGGCAAATTTTCTTTTCTCTTGAACATTTGAATTCATTTTTTAACTTTTTTATTTGAGATGATAAAAGAAAAGCTTGTGAGAAAATGTTCACAACAGCAAAATGTTCATCATATTACTCTGAGTTTATGAATCTCTGGGACAATTTTTTTTTTTTTTGGTATCAGGGATTGACCCAGGGGTGCTTAACCACTGAGCCACATGCACAGCCCATTTTATTTTATTTTTTATTTTGAGACAGGGTCTCACTAAGTGGCTTAGGGTCTCACTAAGTTGCTGAGGCTGGCTTTGAACTTGCAATCCTTCTGCCTCAGACTCCCAATCCACTGGGATTACAGGTGTGTACCACTGCACCCAGCTGGAAACTATTTCTTAAACTGTGATACTCCTTTTGGACTAAATGAAATGCTTATATGGCGACTTATAGACTATATATTTTATGCTGTTGGGATGACACGAATAGCTGTCTCCCTCCACCCCCCGCCGCACTGAAACAAAATGCTTTACAATCATCACAACAAAAGCACAAGTAGAATAAACCTAAAAACTGTAACTAAGGGCTCACTGTGTCTCCTCATGCTCAACTATCCAACACTTTATTTCACCAGTTAAAAAGTTGATTTCCCTTTTGCTAAAAGCACTCTGAGCAGAACAGTGCTGTTTTTATATTTGTCTTGTGCTTCGTTTATGCTGAAAATTTAACAGAATGGAACTTTCCCTTTGGGTCTGAGAGATTTGGGTTGTTTTGCAAAACACAGAGGCCTATCAAAAGCAGCTCTCATGTCTTCTCCAGCTCCCAAATAAATGGGCTGCTGGAGTCAACTGGGGTTATGACTGCAGCCAGCAACTGCACTCACATCAGGTGTGGCACTGCAGTACAAAGCCTTGGAGAATCCCTGCCCCCTCACACACAGATTCCCCAAGGTTCCCTCTTGCAGGGCTCTTACTCCTAGCCAATTCTACGCTCACTGTATTACTATACATCCCTTTCATTTTTTATCCAAGACTCTTTCTTTCCAATATCTAATGTGACATTTTTAAAAGACCCTTTACATCTTTGACTTCTCCTTTGCCACCTTCTTGGCTTCCACGGCATCTTAGCTGTCTTAGGAGTGCAGTGCTTGCCCTAGACCCTCTGCCTATTTCCTATTGTGACCATCTCCCATGCTCATGGTCAAGAGGAGAGTCACTGCCTTTCCTCCCTTTGGCTCTTCATAACCATTACATTCTCTCTCTGTGGCAAAACCTCTGCTCCTTTGAACTCACTCTTTGGCAATACATGTCTTTATTTTCAAAATCCTGTATGGAGCTTCTGGCACTGCTCCCTCATTTATCAAAACTTCAGTTCCTTCCATCTTCCCGGGCAACTTAATGCCCACATGAATGAGATTCAGAAAGCCCCTATCTCAATTCTTCAACCTCTTTATTTCCAATCTTATTTGCTTCTTCCTCACCCAAGCAACCTACTTTCAAAATCACAATATGAACACACCAAAACCAAACTGCTCACAAAATCAGCAGTCTGACCACGGCAGCCTTTGCTCCTTCTCTCTCTCAAGTGCATTTCCTTCAGCATCCCTGAGCGCGTGGGCCTCATCAGTCCCTCCTGTCTTCATTTCTCTCCTTGTCCAGTTTAGGTGGCAGGGATGGCTTCCTTCCTTTCAGCCAAGGAACACTCCTGCCTTTTTCTGAAGCCATCTTCCTTAGCTTATGTTTCCTTCTTCCCTTTTTTGGCGTCCCTCTTCTCGATTTTCCATACCATCCTCTTCTCTAATTTTCTACCCAACTACTTTCTCACTTTCTTCTAATTCCTTCTCCATGTAAGAGCCAGAGTGAGCAAATGCTACTTCTACCTCCCCACGCAAAAGACTTCGGAGTTTTCCATTTCATGAGAATAAACTATGAAATCCTTTGCAGGGTTTCTGCAGCCCCTGCTTCCATCTGGACCCTCAGCTTCCTCCACACACACTAACTGTTACTGTAACCAGAGTGAGGCACTTGGGTTCTTTGTGTCACGAAATCAAGGAATGAAATCCATGGAAACAAGCGTGAGAGCAAAGTAACAGGATTGATTAGAGTAATGGAAAGAAAGCAGAGCTCCTGAGGAGTAGGGGACCCAAGAGAGGGATGAGAACAGGTTTCTTTCTGGTGGTTTTTTAAAGCCATAGCTGATGGCTCAGCAAAGGTGATTGATGGGGTGGGGGTGAACCATCAAGCTCTTTAAGCTGAGTTTAATAAGGCAATCAGAAGTGCATAATTTCAATCCCTTAATGGTATAATTAAGAAGACAGGTCTCACCTGGTGGTTTTTGCCATGTCTATTAGAAAAGGAAGCATTTGAGCATTTTAGGAATGGGTCTGCTCATGGTCTGCCATGGCTAGGGGTAAGGGCAAGAGTAACCCAGCAAGGGCTCCTGTAGTTATAGCTGTGAAGATCAGAAACAGGTGTTCTAGATCAGAGGCATGTGTTAACACTGGCAGGGAGTACCAAGTCACGGGATGTCTTTCAGACCTGCTGTCTCCTTTCAGGTTGACCTAATATTCCCCTCCTCTCCTGTCCTTCTCCAAGGACCTTATCCTGGCTGCCTATGGGAGATCTGTCTTCCTGCCTCACTATGGTTGGTTGTAATTGGTTCATGTGTTGCAAGTTAGATCTCCTATAGAGCAAGCCTGACCCCTGAATCTCTCAATGACTTCCTGTCTTGCTATGTGATCTCTCCTTACTGCACATGTGCTATGATATCATCCACCATTAGGCCTTTGGCAGAGTCCAAACCAATAGGACCACCAAATCTTGTTTTTTTGGTTTCCAAACCTGTGAGCTAAATAAACCTCTTGTTTATACATCACCCAACTTCAGGTATTTTGTTATAGGAACACAAAGTGGACTAAGACACTGACTTTCACGCTGTCCTAAACCAAGCCTGGCCTTTCTCACTTGTTCTTCCCTCTGGCTGCCTACAGCATCATTTTTCCCAAGCTCTGCCTAATTGACCCCATCTACACATCAGGTATTTAGTCAGATATCAATATTGTATAGAAGACTTCCCTTACTATCCATCTACATCTCATTTCTATTATTCTTTCATGTCTCTTTGACCTTTTTAGAGCAATTATTACCATATTTAATTATATATTTTATCAATGTGATACTCAATTATGCCAAAAAAGAAGGAATAATAATGATGCTCATATGCCAGCTCAATGACACTACAAGGAGCCAAATGATTTCTACATTTTAGGAGACATGGGACATGGAAAGTGCATTACCATTATATTGTCTTAAAATAATTACTGATATTTCCTCCTCTATGCACAAGAGTAAAATAGCTCAGGTTATGAAAAGCAGTGTACTTTGACCCTGTCTCAAAATAAAAAATAAAAAGGGCTAAGGATGTGACTCAGTGATTAAGTACCACTGGGTTAAGTCCTTAGTACCAATAAAAAGTGTACTTTGGAGTCATTCTACCTGCTTGGCATTCCAGTTTCCAGAAGTACTATCTATGTGACCCTGGACAAATCCCGTAATCTCTCTGAGGCCCATTTTCCTCATTTGAACAATATAGCAACAGTACTAGCTTGAAGAGTTGTTGTGCAGAAAATGAGATACAATTCAGATAACAACCCACGTCTTCAAATTGTCAAGATGCCCTACCAAGGTTAGTTTCTGTCTGATCCCTGTTTTTGCATCATCAATGTTAATAATAACATTTTATATGTGCCATGAGATTGTTTCATTACACTAATGGTGGGAGCTCACACTCTCACAAGGCTTCTAAATCATTTCAGAGTTTCTTCACATTCCAGTTATTTTAGGGAGTTTCCAGGAGGTGTCTGGTATATATTTGGCAACAGTAATTAATTTTCAATTACTAGTATTCTCCTGTCCCTCTTGGATTGGGGTTCCCGCCCTGATAATGTCAACTACTGTTTTCCCTGCCACAGATGTCCTGCTGGTTCTGGCAATCTCCACATACCACCCACAGAAGGTGTGCCATATAAGTTCCACTCCTCCAAGGTGATTCTCTTGCCACACCTTCCTGAGGCCACACTACTGCTTGGTGTTGACCCTGTGTTTTCTCATTGATGCTACTGGGTTGTTTTGAGTTCTGAAGATATTCTGACTAGAAAGTGAGGAATTCTTCACGTTCACATCTCTCTCTCTCTGTCTCTCTCTCTCTCCCACTTTCTGTTAGCATCTATTAGAGATCTTTGTCAATATAACCTTGCTGTGGTTCATAGGTGCCCTCCAAAGGCATAGTCACCAGCCCATGGTGCTATTAGAAGGTGGTGGAATCTCTAAAAGATAGGACTTAATGGAAGTAAGTTAGGCCATCGAGGGTATGCTCTTGAAGGAGGTACTGGGACCCCAGCCCCTTCCTCTCTCTTTTACTTCCTGGCTGCCATAAAGTGGATAGTCTTCTTCCACCATTCACTCCCACCATGATGTCCAAAGCAGCAGATTATAGTGACCACTGACAAAACCTCCAAAATCATAAGCCAAAATCAACCTTTCTTCCTTGTAAGCTGATCATCTCAGGCATTTTTGTCACAGTGATAGAAAACAGCCCACCAGCAGCTCTTCATTTATTGCAACCACTTTTTCTCTAGGGTTCAATCATAAAACCATATAGTTGCTAGGGCTGCCGTAACAACATACCACAGACGGGTGTAGCATAAATAAAAGAGAAATTTACTTTCTCCCAGTACCGGAAACAGGAAGTCTGAGATGGAAAGTGTTAGCAGGTTGGTTTCTGGTGAGGTTTCTCCCCTTACTTTGCAGATAACACCTCCTTCCTACATCCTACCATGGCCTTCTTTCTGTGCAGGCACAAAGAAAAAGTTACGAACTCTTTTCCTCTTAAAAAGATGCCAATATTTTTAGATTAGGACCCATCCTTCTCACCTCATTTAACCTTAATTTCATAAACCTTAATTACACATTTAAAGGCCCCATCTCCAAAATACAGTCACAAACCAGGTAAGGACTTCGACATATGAATCAGGAACACAATTTAGTTCACAAAAGTTCTAGCCTAGGAAAACCAAATAATAGGTCATTCGTGAAATTTCCCCTTCCTTCAAATGACCAACAGATTACTGTCCGACTGAATGTTTACTCCCTCAATTCTTTTCCTTTGGAATGACTTACTTCATCTTCAGATTTCCTGTTTTTCACTTGATAGATAAACTTGATAAATTATAAGGACAAAACTCTGTATTTCCAATCTGACAAACTGGTCTGTTAAGGTGGCCTACCTACCCCGCTATGTGCCCTGACACGTCTGAAACAGCTGGGTCTCCTGCCCACCCTCGCTCTTTTGCTTTCAGATCCAAAGCACAGAGAAACACCCAAGCTGATAACAACCCAGGGTCTTTTTAGTTCCTGAATATCTCCAAGGTGCTGGAGAAAAATGAGGGCTTTACAAAAAACCAATCGCTCTTTGAAATGTTACCTGTTCATTTTGTGCATTTCCTCAGCCTAAAGAGATCAGTAGTGCACTACGTGATGACCTGATTGATTACGGAGGAACAATTTAGGCCATGGGAAGAATGAAACATATCAACTGCCAATCCCTTGATAATAAGAAACAAGATTTTTTTTTTCTCAACTGGCTATTTGGCTCTTAAATTAGGAGTTTCCCTTCATAAAAGGAAAAAGATGTAGCTTTCTAGATGTATAAATTGAAGTCTGAACCCATTAACTGAGGAGGTAAGATTCTGGTGCTAATAGAGGAAATACAGTTTCAATCGCTAGCATTTAGTTGTAGTCAAACACAAAAAGCTCTGTTCTCTAGTTTACTACCATGTTTTCACGGAAAACTGTGTCTCTGGTCATAAAGGGGACTCCCCTAACTGTTTAAACAATAACTTATTCCGCAATCATTGAGTGAGCTGCTTCTGCATCCCTAGCTCCATGCTCTGTAGCAATGATACAAATGTAAATACCCAAGCACAGGGGTGCACACCTGTAGTCCCAGCTGATCAGGAGGCCAAGGCAGGAGGACTGCAACTTCAAAGCCAGCCTCAGCAACTTGGCGAGGCTCTAAACAACTTAGCAAGACCTGTCTCAGAACAAAAAATAAAAATGGGCTGGGAAAGTGGCTCAGTGGTCAAGCACCCCTAAGTTCAATCCCTCGCTCCTAAATAAATAAATAAAGATATACCATAATCCCTACTCTCAAGAGGCTTACAGTCAGTGAAAATTATTAGCATTACTGAGGAAAAACCCATCATCCTATTAATGTGGTTAATTCTGAACATGACACATTTTTCTTAGTACGTTGCAACTTAGCAAAACTTTTCAAACAATTATCTCATTTCATCCTCAGAATAATCTCTATAAACAGGTGTTTTTAACCCTGATTTGGAGGTCAAAAAAATCTCAGCAATTGGAAGCGTCACAATATCTGCTTTCAAATTATACTGCAGAGTTACATAACAAAAACTGAATGATATTGGCATAAAAACAGACATATAGACCAATGGTACAAAATAGAAGATAATAGGGACAAATCCAGATATCTACAGTCATCTGAACCTTGACAATATACTAAAACATTAGAGAAAAGACAGGCATTTTATTTTAAAGAGAGAAGGACAGTGAGAGAGAGAGAAAGAATCAGTTTTTATTGAGTTTTTCACATTGCTTTTGCTGCCCTGACACTCAGCTGTGTACATGGGTGCTGGGGTTTGAACCCATGTACTCGCTCATGTTGGGCAAGCGCTATAACCACCAAGCTCCAGCCCCAAGACAGGCCTTTTAAACAAATGGTGTTGGGACAATGGTTATCCATATGTGGAAGAATGAAGCTAGACCCGTATCCCTCACCCCGCAGAAAAATCAACTCAAAATGGATCAGAGACCTAGGAATTAGATCAGAAACTATGTAACTTCAAAAAAAAAATGTAGGGCCAACTCTCCAACATATAGGCACAGGCAACAAGCTTCTCATTAGGAAGGACCCCTAAAATTCAGGAAATGATATTATTATAGTGTGTGCATGTACAAATATGTAGCAACAAATTCTATCAGTATGTACAATTATAATGCACCAATAAAAAAGTGGGAAAAAACCAAAGCATTAAAAAGTTAGAGTTATACAAGTTCATACAGCAAATAAACTCAAGCCTGACCTAAAACCCCAGTTCCATGTCATCAAAGAAATCATAAGTCCTTGCCAAATATAACACAGAATGATCTTTAAGTCTTCTCTTGCTTCATTAATATATATGTATATACAGTTATATAAATGATTATTTACCAATGTCAAGTGTGCATTTTCAATAACAAAATTCCTGGTCACTTCAGAGATGACAAAGATAACACTGTGGCTTAAATAAAATCTTGTCACAATCAATTGGCCCACACTAACTTTGTGCTCTATAAAAAATAGTCTAAATATTAGCAAAATTTCATTTTTGAATCCTGAACCATATCATAAAATTTCATAATTCCAAAATATATTTTTTATAGGAATAAACAGTAATTGACTGATTTAAGGTCCAGGGTAACAGATCCCATTAAAAGGAAAGGGAAAAAATTGAAAGAGCAAGTCAACATTAAGCTTCCAATTATCAATCAAGTAAACTAAGAATTGGTTTGTGGTGTGTGTGTGTGTGTGTGTGCTCGGGATTGGACTCAGGGCCTCACTTGTGCTGGGCAAGTGCTCTACCACTGAGCCACATCCCCAGCCCCTCCATCTTTGTTCTGCATGTCTATGTTCCAAGGCAATAATAAAATCCTTACAGAAATTAACCAGTAATGTCGTATGCAATTCTTTTTTTAAAATTAAGGAGTTGAGTTCTTCTACAATCATAAATGTGAATAAAGTAACAATACGATATGTACTTGGTCCTAAACCAGAGTTACCCCCACACTGCCCACACCCCAGTCTCTTAATTTTTCTATGCCAAAATACATTTTTAAAGTAAGATTATTTTTAACCATTATGCCAGTGTGCAAAATTCAACTCAAATAATTAATGTTTAGTTTTGCTCTAAGTGACACATGGAGAAATTTCTACTCTTTGTAAAACCCATATACGTCAAAATGTCTGCTGCAAAGTTTGATGATAAGAGTTATATATTTGCATAGAGCTTTATTTCTCATTTCACACTGCAAGGCTTTGCTTCCAAGGAGCTCGTGAAGATTTGGTGGAAACAAGCCCAACAGCTCACACAGCTTATCAACAGTAATTCTGTCAAGTGCATCTAGCTGCCAGTCAGAGAAGCAAAGTGCAGAGGTTCTCAAACTTGGCCACATTTTGGAATTACCGGGGAAAATTTTAAAAATTGAAGTGCCAGCTTCTACCCTCAGAATTCTCACTTAATTGGTCTGGGATGCAGTGAGTTATTTGGGATTTCTGAAAACTCTGCAGGTGGGTGAAAATGCAGTGAAGCTGAAAAAACATCACCTTGAGAAAGTGAAAAGGTGGTTCCTGGACCAGCACAAAGTGGGAACTTGTTAGAAATGAAATCTGGGGCCCCAGCCCAAACTTACAGTTTCACAGTCCAAGGTGGGGAATCTGAGAAGAGTTCACACTTTTGGTACATTATTGACCATCTGTTTGCAATAAGGAGTCGCCTTGCCTGGATCCCTTGCCATTTTAGGTGTAATCAGAAAGCAGAAGTTGGGTGCTGCAGGGCAAGCCCTGGATAGCAGGGATAAGAGAATCAATGTTCACCGAAGATCCACCGGGAATGTGGTCACCACATACTTCTCCCGAATAGACGGTGTCTGTCTTCTACCATGCCTACAATCTTACTCAGCTAACATTTTGTTTTTTTAACAAATGGCTTTTCAAACAAAGGAAATGACTATCCTGGGAATGACAATCATCTCGTTACCTCCACCTTAGATTGCAAATATGAAATATGAATTTTCTTACAAAAGAAAGACAAAGACTGCAAAAGAGTTTGATTTTCCCCCCATATTGGGTGGTGCCTTAGTTTTTTTCTCTTGATCCTAACTAGTTTCATCAGACTGTTTATGAAGACATTACACCAAATACATACACAGTACCCTCACCACCATGGAATATTTTGCTGATTTTCTCAAGTTAAAGAATTCTACTGCCTAATGAAAAAAGCCTTTTATAAGTGCTCTGATTTTTTTTCCTTTTGTTGGAAGAAAAAAAAGAGAGAAAGAAAAGCCCTATGTGTATATTATGGCAATTGCTAAGATGAAAACATTGCATGTATATTTCGCCAGGTAGTCATTTATTAGCCATAAGGTGGCAAAGGGGTTCCGAGACACCTGTCGTCATATAGGTCCCTGCCGTTGTTTCTGAGCCATTTACAGTGAGCACATCCCTAGCAGCTTCTCAAACAGTTCAAACAGCAGAAATTCAACTGTTTGACTTTCTTGAAAGACTTGAACTTGTCAAACCATCTAAGCATGTATTATGACAAAACTTTTAAAGGCATAGTTAAACAGAAGATAACATTTTAAAACTCCCTCTGCTGCCTTCCCATTCTAGAATAGGCTTAGCCGAAGTAACATGAACCTGCCCTCCTCCCAAGATGGCATAGAAATGTTGGATTTTAAAAAAACAATATAAATGAATATTACACACACAGCTAACTAAAAAGAAGGAGAGAAGTTGCCTGTAACTCTCTTCTTTCTGTTAAAGCCAGACCAACAGGGGGCCGTGCCACCTGAACCTTCCTACTACCTCAACAGTCACCAGGCTGGTTAGCTGCCTCCTCCTTGCTCCAAGATTGCTGCAGTAATCTCTCATGCATCCGTGCTTCCACCCTTGTGGTCACAACCTGTATAGCCAAAGTGGTCATTTGGAACATAAGTCAGACCTTGTCACTGCTCTCTTCAAAGCACAGGCTAAAAGCCAAAATCCTTACCATGGCTCTCTGCATGATCTGTCCTCTCCCTCTGCCTCTTTGGCCTTATCTCCTAGGACTCACCCTCTTAATGAGTCAGCTCCAGCCTCCCTGACCTCTGTGCTGTTCCTAGAAGGCATGCAGCAGTCTTACACGTGCACCTTTTATATTTTATTCTGAGACAGGTTCTCATTAAGTTGCTGAGGGCATCGCCAAGTTGCTAAGACTGGCTTTGAACTTGCTGTCCTCCTGCCTCAGTCTCCAGAATCGCTGGAATTACAGGCATGCACCACCACACCTGGCCACATGTCGGACTTTGTTGTGATGTTCCATCTGTCTGAAACACTCTTCCTCTAGAAGCTGATTGGTTCAGATCTTCATTTTCTTCAAGCATTTACTCAAGTTTCACCTTTCCAAATGATTATCCTGAAAACACTGCTTCATGTTTCAATTTGCCTCCCTTCCTCCACCATTCCTAATCCATATGTCCACCCCCACATTATTTAAGATTCTATATAATTTACTCTTTTATTATATATTCCTTTCTTTTGCAGTACTGGAGTACTGGGGATTGAACCCAGAGCCTTGCACATGCTAAGAAAGCTTTAAAACATTGAGCTACATTCCCAGTCCTTTTAAATTGTATTTTGATTCAGGATCTAAGTTGTCCAGGCAGGCCTTACTTACAATTCTCCTGCCTCAGCCTTCTGAGTAACTACTATTACAGGCATGCACTACCACATCTGAATATATGTTTATTTTTTGTCTGCTTGTTGCTGGAGTACAAATTCTAAAAGATGCAAATATAAGTCTGTTTATTAATAGATATAATGCAAGTTGTAGTATATTACCTGATGTATGATAGGTGCTCAATAAAAAATCTTTTAAATAAATGAATGAAATCCCCACATGTCAGAAATAAAAGAGTAACTTAAAGTCAGAGCTTTCAAGGGATAACAGGGAACTTTGGTGCTTGGGAAGGCAAGGAGTTGGGATTTTAATACCACAAGGGGTGGGGAAGAAGATAATTGCTCCAAATATATGAAACAAACTGGGTACCCTCTCTTCAAAGCCAGTATCTTGGAAAGCCTAGCTCCTCAGAGAAGATGTAGAAAAACCCCATCACCCAAGGAAGTGAGTGTCTAAAACTCTAAGAGAAAAAAAAAGATATGACATTTGAATTGACATCAGAGATAGTATCATAAATCATGTGAGAATTCTGAAAGCAAGAAACTGATTTCTTAAAATATAGTCCTTGGCTGGTCACAGTGGCACAAGCCTGTAATCCCAAAGGCTTGGCTGCTGAAACAGGAGGATCACAAGTTCAAGGCCAGCCTCAGCAATTTAGCAAGGCCCTAAGCAACATAGTGAGACCCTGTCTCAAAATGAAAAGGGCTGGGGTAATGTGCCCCTGGGTTCAATCCGCACCCAGTACAAAACACACACACACACACACACACACACACACACAAGACTGTTCTAGGAAAACATTTCCACAACCAAGAATCCCAGAATCTGATGGAAAATAATAATCCCAGTTAAAAAATTCACAATTCAAAAAATCAAAAATTACTCAAGAAAATTATTTACTGGGAAAGTTAGCCGACACAACAATAAAGAAGGTCATTCAACCAAGCAAGTGACCTAATACACTAATCTGGAAAACACCATAAAAGAATTACCTCTGAAGTAATATAATGATATTAAAGTTGGGATAGAAAACATAACTAAAGAAGTATATACAATTAAAAAATATATGGAATTTTCGAAACAAAATTTGCCATTAAAATTAAAGCTAAAAATAATGAGTAAATAGCAAATTCTGCTTCCAAAAGGATCAGACTGACAAAGTACATCAAATCGTTTGTAAAACAAACTTCATAATCCACACCTAAACCTCTGAGAATAAAACATAGGGTAAATCTGCATGATCCTGTATTTGTGATGAATTCTCAGATATGATGCCAAAGTTTCAAGCAACAAAGGAAAAGTATTGATTGGAGTTCATCATAATTAAAAATGTGCATCAAAAGCACTATCAAAGAAAGTGAAAAGATGACGCACTGAACATTAGAAAATGTTCGCACTTCTCATGTCTGAAAGCTCTAATACCCAGAATAGATAAAGACAAGCAAATCAATTAAAAATAGACAAGGACTTGAGTAGACATTTCTCAATGATATTCAAATGGTGAACAAGCACATGAGAATATGCTCAGTAATTCTAGTCATTTGGAAAATGCAAATCAAAACCACAATGAAGGGGCTAGGGCAGTGGTTCAGTGGTTACTGTGCTTGCCTGGCATGCGAGAGGATACAGGAACACGCCCCAGCATCTCATACACAACGAAGTGTCTGAGTAACGAAACCAGATGAAAAATTAAACAATATTGTTTCTCTCTCTCCCTCTCCCTCTGTCTCTCTGTCTTAAAAAAAAAAAAAAGCACAATAGGGTACCACTTCACACCCCCTAGGAAGGTATAATCAAAATACAGAAAACAAATGTTCACAAGGATATAGAAAAACTGGAACTTTCAAACATCACTGTTTGTAAGTAAGATGGGATAGTTACTCTGCAAAATAGTTTGGCAGTTCCCCCAAAGCCAAACACATAATGACCAAATGACTTAGCAATTTCACTCCCAGGTAAATACCCAAATGAACTGAAAACAGGCTCTTAAACAAATACATGTACTCAAATATTCATAGCAGCCTTATTCACAGGAGCTGAAAGATAGAAATCCGAATGTCCATCGAGGGCTGAGTGGATATACACAATGTGGAGTAGACAGAGAGCTATGGATGTAGAAATACAAGAACGTCAATCAGTCGTAAAAAGGGAAGCAGGACTGATACATACTCCATTATGGATGAACCTTCAAGACATTTTAAGTGAAAGGAGCCAGACATAAATGGTCACATATTATATGAAGCTATTTATATAAATATCCAGAGCAGGTAAATCCATAGAAACAGGAAGCAGATCAGTGGTTGTCAAGGGTGTAGAGATTAGGAGAATAAGAAGTGAGTGTTAACAGGTATGGGATTTTCTTTTGTGGTAATGAAAGTATTTTAGAACTTTGCAAAGGTGATGTTGCACTATTTTGTGATTATACTAAATGTTACAAAACTGTACACTTCAAAAGGGTTAATTTTGAAGTTGGGGTGTAGCTCAATGGTAGATCACTTACCTAGCATGCATAATGGCCTGTGTTCAATCCCCACCACTGGAAAATAAAAAATTAATTCTGACATATGAATTTCACATTGAGTTTAAAAACATCATTATGCCAAAATAATAAAATTCTTGCACATAAATAAACCTTGCAAAAGATATTCAAGACCTTTATGGAACAAAAAGAAAAAAATTTAAGCATATTAAAGAAAAAAAACTAAATAAATGGATAGATAAATCATGATCACATGTATGGAGATTTTATATAATTCCTCCAAAATTAGTTCATAAAATTGCTTTAATCTCTATCCAAACCACATCAAGTTTTTTTAAAATTGATTTTGGAAAGATAATCCTGAAGTTCATATTAAAGAATTAAAGATCAAGAACAATCAAGATCATTTTAATGAATAAAAAGGAGGGAAACTTTTCTTACTAGATAGCATAACATATTAAAAATTTAAATTATTTTATTTTAAAATAGAGAGGCTTTAGGCCAGAGACATATAAATAAACCAATAGAACTGAATTAAGATCTTGAATTTAGATAACATCTACATTTACATGGAAGCTTGATTAATGAAATGTGATTTTCAAATCAATGAAGGAAGAATGGCACTAAAATAAATTTTATCTCTGTGGAAAAAACAAGGCTAGATCTTTCCTTCACACCAAACTAAAAGTTAATTCCAGGCTTATTCAAGGCACAAATATGAAAAAAAATCCTTAAAAGTTCTAGAAGACAACATCCAGTGTCTATGTTTTAAAGTAGCAAAGAATATCTTAATCAAAAAACAAAAACCCCATAAAATAAAGGAAAAAAAATAGAAATTTATCTGCATTAAAATCTCTGAAAATGGCACATTACAGTTAAAACGTGAACTTCAGCCTAGGAATGATATTGCCAACATATGTAATAACTCATAGGGGATTCAGATGAAGAATGTATAAATAAATAAGTAAATACCTAAAACCCAATAATGAAAGAAAAATAACCTAGTAGAAAACGGGTAAGTTCATAGAAGAGGAAGCATGAATGTGCAATAAACAATGAAAAGATTTTCAGTCTCACCACTCAATGAAATGCAAACTAAAGAAAGATGAAATAGTTTGCACCTGTCATATTAACAAAAAAAATTTTAAAGAGAGAGAGGAAGAGAGAATTAATTTTATTTTTTCATCTGGTCTTTTTCTCTGACACTTAGTTGTACATGTGTTGCTGGGGTTTGAACCGGGGTCCTCATGCATGCAAAGCCAGGGCTCTATCACTAAGCTACCTGTCCAGCCCCAATATTAACAAAAAATTAATGGTGACACTAAGTGAGATGGGAGAATAGAAATAGTTATACACTACTGGTGGTGCAAATTAGTGGAACACACAGGAGGCTGGCCTGAATGTGGTTAGCCTAAAATCCAGGAATGCCCTTTCATATTCATATAACCTAGAAAAACTTATTTATGCATTCAAAAGACACCAGGATGTTTACAGCTTCATTGTTCAAAATTGGGAAAACTTGAAAACAACCTTCATATTTCTGTCAGTAATGGAATGGATAAACAAGCCACACTGGAGTTGCATGATAGAATATAGCAGTTAATGTTAATGAACTAGATCTGCAAAATAAAATATTAAATTAATAAAGGAATCTGTAAAAGCATTTACATGATATTAAGCACGCAAAACTTGAAAGCAACTTGAAGAACATTATTTTTATGAATTCACACATATTGTAGTAAACATGGGTCAAGTGTGGCATAACAAACTCCAAGCCGTCAGTCTCTGAGGAGTGGGTGAAGGGAATGAGACAGAGCGTACAGCCTTACCCAGAGCCATGAACTTTTAGTTCTTTAAAAACAAAACTACCTGGGGCTGGAGCAGTGGCTTAGTGGTTATGGCACTTGCCAGGCATGCACAAGTATGCAAGTTCAAACGTCAGCACCACGTACACAACAAAGTCTCGGAGCAACAAAAGCCACATGAAAAACTAAATAAAATTGATTCTCTCTCTCTCTCTCTCCCTCGGTCTTTAAAAACAAACAAACAAAAAAAAAAAAAACAAAAAGAATAAAACTACCTGAAGCAAACATGAAAAATTAACAGTAAATATGAGTGGCAGACGTCTGTCATAATTCTTAAATATTTTTCTTTGAAAACTTTTCCTATTTAAAATTTGTCAGATAAATGGATAAAACATTTATTCAACACAGACTCCGTGTTAGGCATGAAAAGAAAAGGCAAGTGAGATGTAGTCTATCGTGCAATAGAATTTAGAATGGGAGATGGAAATGCCTCAATGTGTAATTGTGGAAGTAATAAAGATACATCAAAGATTGAGTGATCACACACAAGAAGATTCATCAATTTTACCTAAGGTTGCAGGAGTCCTAAGGGTCTTCAAAAAAGTGATTGCAGGCTGTGTGTCCACCAATGGGAACAATTTAACTTCTGAGCATTGCATCTTACTTTAGCACATCCACAATAACAGTCATCTTAGCATCTGGACAAAGAAACTAAATCACAATATTTGGAGTTAGGATCAGTCTTTATGATGTTTAATCTCTGAACCTTGAAAGGACTTGGGTAAATAAATCCTCTGGAAAGAGTTGACTCTGTACCTTAGATAAAGCAATAGAGTTTAATGTGAGATGAGTCCCTGGAGGTATAAGTTTGGTGGAAAAGGTCATGAAAAGTCAGATTCAAGTTGATTCTTAAACCACAAACTTGTCCCAGCCGGACAAACTGAGGTCAATTGTTCTGAACTTCTGTGAATCCCAGTTGGCTCTATGATTGAATCAGGATTAAATCAGGATGCTACTTCCTCGTATTGTAACGCTCTTGTTTTTTTTTTTTTTTTTAAGAAAGAGGGACAGTGAGAGGGAGAGAGAGAGGGAGGGAGGGAGAGGGAGAGAGAATGAATTTTATTTAGTTTTTCATGTGGCTCTCATTGCTCGAGAGCAACTGGTGCTGGGGTTTGAACTCACATCCTTGTGCATGGCAGGCAAGCACTGTAACCCCTGAGCCACTGCTCCAGCCCTGAACATTATTTCTTAAAAGTTCAATCTATATAAACCTCTTGAGAATCTTTCTTCCATATGGACTCATGAAGATACCAGGATGTTTATTATTGTTGCAGAATCATTCAAGGAACTTTGTAAGCCAGAGGATCAAATTCTTTCCTGTATATTTACATGACCCTGTAGCGGCCAGTGAACAGTTCAATATTTAAAGAGCCCCCATCTGCCCACTAATTAATGACTTAATGTGGTAAGCTTTCATTAGGAAGTTGGAAAGCTTGGTTTCTTAGGTTAGAATCCTACATAATGTATACAGCAGATCATTTTTACCAACTGTTGTTAGAAAGAGTCCATATAGTGTGTAAGGACTGCTGCTTGATATTGACTCCAAAAACAAGAATCAGATAAGAAAAGTGCAATCGTTTATCATCCAAAACAGGACACCTTATTGTGTGTATGCCAGAAGTTATACTTTCATTTAACATTTACAGGAATATCATACATTTATAAGGTCAATAAAACCTTTCCCATTGAAGTCCTTTATTTGGTTTTGTTCCCTCTTCAGAGAGATATCAGCAATTTCAGGACCTTTAAGAGGCTATGGATCTTCATAATACTGAAATGCCTCTTAATTTTAAAATTAGTGAGATACACAAATATATTCACATGCGTCATATACACATACACACAGGCATACACACAAAAAATTAAAGGAGCTCAATTTCAGGTTAAAATTAAAATTGAGGCCATTTTTAAGAATTTTTTTCTCCAAAAAATGTAGAAGATAGAACTGATAAGTCTGAGAGCAAAATTTCTAGAAAAATACTTCACATTAACATAACATTTTTTTTGTAAACTTCTATAATTACAGACAGTATCAAAAGGCTTTAGAGGAGCCAGAATACTTTTGACAATAGAAGAGGTGGTGCTAACAATCACGTCTGAACACAAGGCATTACCAAGACTCTACAGATACCCAGGACATCCGGTCATCACAGGTACAACCAGCTGGGATTTATGCATGGTTGTGTATGGGTACAACTCATTTAGCTATGAGGGGTTTAGTTCAAAATCATTCTGTGTTGGAGGGTTCTGTGGGGCTTAAAGGTTAGATGTTCTGTGGGACTCTTCCTGAGGTTTATTTTTAGTGGGCATTTGTACACACCCACTTTGAACTTGTTCCAAACCAGAATTCTCCATGGCCATGCTTTGGAGGTCTCCATCACCCATCTGTTCATGTCCTGGAATAAACTCAAAACTATTTTTAGGAAAAATTTTGGCTGTACTCCTCAGTAGTTACTCAGCCCATCATTCTGTGGAGTTGGAATGGCCTCCTACTCTAACACATGCAAATTCATAATTCTAGATGAAAAAATACATTATCAAAAAAAAAAAACAACAAAGTATAAGTGTTAGACTGGGGAAAATGTGTGCAAGGAATGTAGGAGCTCCTACAAAGAGGATGCCAATCCTTGCCTCAGCTCAGAGAATTACCAGTACTTTACGGGCACATGAGGGTGTGTTTAACGGGAAATGCAGTGTCTGTGTTCCCAAACACTCAACTTACAGAATGTCAAATGCTGCTACTTAGCACCAACTAAAACGACTGAGGAAAAAAAATGATGTATCTTCTAGAAATACCTGAATGATAAGTTATTATTATAAATTTGAAAATTTATCCTTAAGAGGACCATGCGACATCCTCACATCTGCACTACAGGAGGCTCTCCCTATACTTCCGCTAAGGGACACGGATCTATTCTGCCAATAGCCTGCATTGAAGTGAGGGGAAAGAAACAGTACTGTGGAGCTCACGGTGTTTATTTGTGAGGATAATGCTCCTTGTATTAACAGATTAACAGGCTTTCTCCCTGAGTTTTTTTTTTTTAAGAGGACAGAGAGAGAGAGAATCAATTTTTATTGCATTTTTAACATGATTTTTGATGCTCTGACATTCAGTTGTGTACGTGGGTGCTGGGGTTTGAACCTGTGTACTTGCGCACGCCGGGCAAGTGCTGTAACCGCTGAGCCACCGCTCCAGCTCCTCTCCATAAGGTTTTTAACATCAATTTTCTCAGGGCTCAGAACCAGCAATACTTCTGCATGTCCTGAAAAATTGGCTGCTTTATCTCATGGACACTGTAGCTCATGTTTATTTCTCAGTGTTTGCTGCCAGAAATTTTATGGTCCCCTCACAGCATTTGGAATTCATAATGTGCATTTTGTGTTCACACTTCACCTGTAATGGGTTTGTTATTCTGACCTCCATCATCTTATCACCATAATTCCCTTGCTTACAAAAGTCTTAATGTAGGGGTTGGGGATTTAGCTCAGTGGCAGAGTGCTTGCCTAGCATGCGCAAGGCCCCGAGTTCAGTCCTCAGCCCTTAAAAAAAAGAAAAAAGTCTTAATGTACTGCACTTGCTTTTGTGTGTTTGAGAAATAAAGACAAGACACATATAGATGCATACATTCAAAAGAAAGAAAGAAAATTATAAAATCAGAGTCTTATTTTCTCATCTATAAAGTGGGATGAACAGACACTATAATCTCTCCACTTCTAATTTATAGAATTCTATATTTCTGTTTCTCAATCCGGCATAGCCTCTGATTTCTCTGGCCAATTCTCTTCCTCAATTTCCCCATCTGTAAAGTAGCATATTTTATTTATTTTTAAAAAATGTTTTTTATTTTAAAAATATTCTACTTTTCTATGTTCCTTAGAGCTTCATAAAATAATGTAGAGTCCAGAACTAGTCTGCTCGTTTTTCCTCTCCCTAACATTTATAACAGGTAGCAGGAGCACATAAGAACTGTACTTCAATAGTCTAAAACAGCACTTTGAATCACTTCCTTATGGCAAGCTGCTATGATCAAGCCATCTTCCCTCACCCTCCTGCACCCAGCTTACCCTCATACTCACCTAAAGAGTCCATTTCTTACAAGTCACCTTCCAACAAGTCATAAAGGTTTAATCCCTAACAGAAGGAAGAACTAGCTTTACCTTTTCTGCAGATGAACTCTTACTATTTCAACATGATATACTCATGCAGTTGACAGGACTAGGCGGTAGAGTGCAGAACGACTCCACGCCAGGTGTTTGCAACATAGGTTGCCTGCTGGTTGTGCTGGAAGTCCAGCTGACTATATGCACATTCCAGCTCTGCCACTTACTAGCTGTTATTGTCTACAAAGTTGCATAACATCTCTGTTCCTCTATTTTCTCATCTGGAAAATGGGGGTCCAGGGATAAGGATCAAATGAGTTAATTCAAGGACAACTGCCTAGCACCTATAAGCATGTACAATCCTAGATGTTTGTGATCATTGGTCAGCCACAAAAGCGATAGAATTTAATGGATTAAAAAGTAATATCCTCCATGATTTGAGTCATAACCATTCAGATTAGAAATGTAAATACAACAAATTTCTTTTCAAATAGGCTTTTCATTTTCTTTTTTGGTCAATAGCAAT
>PVKS010030003.1:0-24866 GCA_004027875.1 Aplodontia rufa | reverse complement strand
CCGAAACAGTTGTGTATGTGGTCCTTGTGCTTGCGAGGCAAGCATTCCAACTGCTGAGCCATAGCTCCAGCCCATTTTTTTTTTTTTTTAAAGAGAGAGAGAGAGAGAAAAGAAGAGAGAATCAATTTTATATAGTTTTTCATGTGGCTTTTGTTGGTCTGAACACTTCATTGTGTATGTGGTGCTAGGGTTTGAATTTGCATCTTCATGCATGCCAGGCAAGCACTGTAACTGGCAAGCCACTGCTCCAGCCCCTTTCTCTCCGATTTTCTTTTTAAAACCTGTTGTTCTGTATAATTTATTAGGGCTGAACATACTTGATTTTGTTTTCTATCAATGTGCTTTGCTGAGACTGTAGGGTTAAAGGTTTTTTTTTTTTTTTTTAAATTTTGGTTATGTGAGCTAAGTAGATTAACTTTGAATACCATATTAGGTTGGAAAAAGCACATTTTTATATAACTTGCTCCATATGTGCTGTATTTTTTAGCTATGTGTAATTGGGCTTTAAAAAATGCCTTTAGTAGAAACGGCCAACTTATAAGAAATACTGTCATAGTATACTCAGATGAAAAGAAAATTGTAGGGTTGAATTTTCTGAAGTTCAAAAGTTTCGATGATTTCATCTGAGAAAATCCATTCTTGAGTTAATTTTATTCAAGTGGGAAAACAATAATAGTATTAAGCCATAGTAATTCATAAAACAAAACTATTATTAAATAGAAATTTGATCTCTCATTGAGTTCTAAAAAGATACAAAGTGACTTTAAATTCCAGTTACAGAGATAATATTGTTTTCTGGTATTTTCAACTTCTTTAAAGAAAATTGTTTTTATACACACATGTATACATTTACACACATGTGTATAAATAATAAATATTTCAAAAGCTTTTTGCATTATTTCAGCTTACTTATATTCTTCAATACTATATTCCTGTTTTCATGTTGCTTTACAATCCTTTTAGGCTTATGTCACATTATTATTGGAAAATGCTACTTAGTAGAGCTATATATAGCAAGTTTTTAAACTGAATATAATCAAAGATTAAAATGTGATATAGGCAGTAGTATAATTGAGAAGGGGATGTTTTTAAACTAGGTATGTAGACAGAAACAGTTTGGGACTAGTGATGAATAGTTGCTTTTATTTTTTAAAAGTGTTTAAGTAAAACCTTAGAACTTTTTAGATTTATTTTTCTGTTCTCTTTTTCTTAGTTTTGTCTTATATGTCATAAATATTATTTTAACTCCTAAATTCAGCTGCCCTAAAGTACAAGGTAGTTTCAGGATATGCCTTTTATTATTTAGGCACTTTTTAGGCTGATTTGTAGAGATACATTGTAAAAAGATTTTTTTTTTTTTTGTGTCTCTGGTTTATGCCTCTCTAGGGTAGAATTAGCCATCCTTACTTAAAAGTCTGTTTTCTCAATAAAACTGTGGTTAACAATAGAATAGGAACACTTTGACTCTCAATTTATTCAATGTGGTAGCCATTTAACACCATGTGATTATTTAAATTTAATTAAAATTAAATAAAAAAAGAAAAATTCAAGGGTTGAAGATTTAGCTCAGTTGCAGAGCGCTTGCCTAGCACTCGCAAGGCCCCAAGTTCGATCCTCAGCCCTGAAAAAAGAAAAAAAGAAAAATTCAGATCTTTGTCCCATGACACATTTCAGGCGTTCGTTTTGTGACCACCCTGTTGGACAGCACAGATACAAAACACTTCCAGCACCACAGAAGTGTTATTGGGCAGCGCTGGTCTAAGTTCTAACAATGGTGACATTTAGGCTTCTTTTTAAGGAAGAGATAGTAAAAGTGTTCCATTATACATCCTTCCGCACTCCTTTGTTCCCTACTTTGTCCCGTTTTGAAATGCTGGTGAATTTTTTTATTATGGTAGACAGCTAGTTTTCTTAGTGATTTTTCAAGTTGATAGCTTCAGGTGTCGTGAGTGAGTACCTTTCAACTTTTTTTGTGTGTGTGGTTTTGGGAATTGAACTCAGGGGTATTTTATCACTGAGCTACATTCTCAGCCCTCTTTATTTCTCGTTTTGAGACGGGGTCTCACTGTGTTGTTCGGTTGGTTTTGAACTTGCTGTCCTCCATAACTTCCCCAGTAGCTGGGATTATAGGTGTGTGCCACTGCACCTGGCTTTTTCAGTATCTTTTGATGAGCTTTCATTTATAAATGCCCCTCCACTTCCACTAACTTTATTAAGAATTTTACAGAGAAGTTTGTTTCTTCATTATCATGCCTGTTTACTACTAAAAAAATTTTTTTTTTTTTTAAATTCCGGGAAGGATTTGTGAAGGCTTATTTTGGGATGGTTCTACTTGTGTGCTAAAAATAAGAGTGATAGATGAATTGAGCCAGTTTTGGATTTTATAATCCTCAGTTGCTTTTGTGTAGTATGTTTATACAGTTAATGTTCAGTATAGTACAAAACATATGCATTTTTTCCCTGTAGAGCATATGGTTAGATTTTAGGGCTCTATGATACTACTGTAGAAATATATGTTGGTTACCTTTTAAGGTAGTTTTGGCCTGTTTTTATTTTGGGAAGGAGAAAAAAGGTTTAGGAAATACTGTATATTGTATTCTGTGAAATAAGGCGATTTTTTTTCCAACAAACATTTATTAAATGCTCTCAGGGGTTTGGGAGAAGAATTTTGTTTATGCCATTTCCTTTGTGGATTTTCTGATTTTCTTTAAGGATGCAAAAGGGGCAGCATTTCAAAGTAGTAGCTATTTCTTGAAGATAGCTGGAGATCCAGATGTACAATCCAGTTGACACACTATTCTGAAATGTTTTCACTGAAGATTCTAATCCTTTGAATGTACTCTAGAGAATATCTATGTGCAGTTGTAGTGATTGCAAATTATTTTGGGGTGCCTCTGCCATGTAACCATACTTTTGAGACTCACTGATTAAGAGTAACCTCCCTGTATTCCTTCCCTCCAGTAGTGCCATTTTCCATGTAATTTGTGAAGACAAGGCAGCTGAATTTATCTTGAAATGTTCTTGCTTAAGTTGACTTAGTTTATTTTGTGGTAGTTATCTGCTCAAAACATTAGAAAAATTTATGGGGGAAAATGGTTACGTTTTTCAGAGTCTTTTTAGAAGAGTATTTCAGGAGGAAAACTAATTTTAGTTAAGCCACGTTCAGTCTTACTAGAATTATGAACCTGCATTAGAATATGACTTTGGAAATCTGCTGTGAGGGTTGTATATCATTCCAGGAAATAACTTTCTTGGTTTTCTTTTGGCCTTGGTAACTTGTATGCGGGTCTGGAACAAATCTCATTGTGGTAGGAGGTTGGGCTCTAATAGTTACCTGACCGTTTCCTCAGCAGTTGAGAGGAAGCAATGAGGAATAGGAAGAAAAATACCTAGAAAGGAGAGCATGAGTAAGATAGAGATTGGGTAGAGTATGTTAACTGGGTGAAGAGCAGTGACTTTGGAGGTGCTGCTTAGAAAAGTGTGGGATGGTAACGTATAGCTGGATGGGCATCAGAAATGACCAGAAATCGATAATGTGGCACAATTGTAGTAATTATCTTTTTTTCGTTAAACAAAGCCATAAAGAGTAACCTCTGGCACATGTGACTTTGCTGGGGGTAATCGAAAATATTTCCTCAGTGTAGCCTTAGCATTCTCATTTAATCCAAAGTGGAAATTCTTTTTTTTTTCTTTTGGTCATATGAAGTATGGTTTTTTTTTTTCCCTTAGAAGGACAGTGAGAGAGAGAATTGACTTTAGTTTTTTATGTGGCTTTCATTGCTCCTACATTTTGTTGTGTATGTGGTGCTGGGGTTCGAACCTGAGTCCTCGAACATGCCAGGCAAGAGGTTAGCTGAGTCACCGCTCCAGCCCCCGAAGTTTTTTTTTTTTTTTTTTGAAGAAAGGTGGGGGGCCCAATTTTATTTAGTTTTGCATGTAACCTTTGTTGCTCCAACACTTCGTTATGTATGTGGTGCTGGGTTCAAAGCCTGGCCCTTGTGCATACCAGGCAAGCACTGTAACCACTGAGCCACTGCTCCAGCCCCCAAAGTAGATATTCTTAAAGGTTATTTTACACTGAAGTATACCTTTTTGGTAGGTAGTTTTTCTCCAGAATCAGACTCTGTAACATACTTGTGATATGTCTTCTGGTACCAGGTATCTAAAGTGTGGGCAATTAAAAAACCCATTAGGTCTGAGCACCTCTCAGAATCATTGATAATTGTTATGTGGGTTTATTTTATTTACCAAGATATATGTGCACACATATTAATTGGAACATATCAAGTACATTATGTATGATGAGATGAGTCTTTGGGGGGGCTTTGATATTTACCTTCTTAAAAAAATTATATTTTTTAATTAGGTTAGGTAAAACTTTCATTATCTCCTATGCTTTATTCTTCACACAGAATATTTGAATTAGCTTTAGCCCCCTTTCCCTATTATTAGAGCTGTTGTGTTTGTGTTTTTAAAACAACCAGTATGGTATGAAGAAAGATTTCCAAGGAAATAACATATACATTAACCTTATCTTGCACATGCTAATTGCCTGTTGCTTTAAAGATGGTCAGTGTTTATTTTTTATTGTTATTATGAATTCATGTGTTCTAACGTAGTATGTTATTGTTCTCTATTTAAATTGTCCTGTCCTTGGCTAGTGGAAGCCTGTTAAGGTGTCTTAGTTCTATTGACATGATTCTAGTAGTCACTGTTAACATCCTTGGTTTTGATGTGATGAGATGCCTTGAACAAAATATGCTCCAGATCTGTAATCAGTCATTTTGCCGAGGAATTTTAGATTCTTTTTTTTTAAGGGGTGGGGGAGAGGGAGAGGGAGGAAGAGAGAATCAACTTTATTTATATTTTCATTTGGGTTTTGTTTTTATGACACTTAGTTGTGTATGTGGTGCTGGGGTTTGAACCTGGGTCCTCGGGCATGCCAGGCAAGCCTGTAACTGCTGAGCCACTGCTCTAGCCCTATACCAAGAAATTCTAGATTCTTGTAGGTACTAACATAGTCATTGATTGTAGACCTTTTCAGGAAAGAGACCTAGACTCACTTTTTTCTTTCTCTTTTCTTTTTTTAAGAGAGAGAGGAAAAAAAGAATCAATTTTTATTTATTTTTTCATCTGGTCTTTGTTTCTCTGACACTTAGTTGTGTATGTGGTGCTGGTGTTCACACAGACCCTGGTCCTCACGCATGTCAGGCAAGCGCTCCAACAGCTGAGCCACACTCCAGCCCTTACAAGAAAGAAAATAGATACGTATATAGTAATTTATTCTTATATTTGGCCATTCAAGTTCAGAATTATAAGGTTTTTACTTAATGTCATCATTCTGTGTGTATATTCTTTCTCCCACGCTGAATGAAGCTACTGGTTCTTAGCTTATTTTATATTTTATTTTCTTTAATCCTGTACACTCAATCCCCCCATATATGCATATATATTTTTCTTTTTTCTTTTATTTTTTCTTTTTCTTTCTTTTTTTTTTTTTTTTTTTTTTTTTTTTTTTTTTTTTTTTTTTTTTTTTTTTTTTTTTTTTTTTTTTTGAGAGGGACAGTGAGAGAGAGAGAAAGAAACATTTAAAAAAATTTTTTTTTCAGTTTTTCATGTGGCCTACATTGCTCAGACATTTTGTTGTGTATGTGGTGCTGGGGTTTGAACTCGCATACTTGCGCATGCCAGGCAAGCGCCAAAACTGCTGAGCCACTGCTCCAGCTCCTTTTTTGTTCTTTTAAAATGTACTTCCAAAGTCAAATCTATGAAACAAAGCACATTCCAAGAACTGTGGCAGTACTACATACTTTCGTTTTTAAATTGGTAAGCAGCAAGCTATATAGAAGGTAGAGGTTCAGGTTTGTGTTTTATCTTTTCAGAATGTTGAAGTAGGAACAGATGCAAAGTTGCAAATTAGTGCTTCACTAACTTCTTTATGTTTTGGATAATATAGGGCAGGGAGTTGCTAATTGCCAGATAATCCTTAATAATTTGCATATCATTATTATTTTTTCCTTCTGTAAATTTTATTTATCCTTCACTGATAGCTGATTCCTGAGTGCATTGGTTTAAATAGCTTCACTTCTGCCTTGCATCTGAAGAAGCTTGCTTCCTTCACTGCTCGTCAGAAGAGCGGCTTGGCTCTGTTACCTTGTGCTTAGGGAAAGGTTTTAGACTTTCCCCTGCTTTGGCATCTTTAAAATGCAGTAATACATAAGGTGATTCCCTGAAGTTGGATCGTTTTCTTAATTTTGTCCAATTTTTCATCATTGTTTAAAGTTTCATCTTTCTTTTATATAAACATATTGTTTTTGTTACACAGTGTTATTTAAAATTTTTTTCATATTAAGTCAATTTTTAATGGAGAATTTAATATGTGTGATTATGATTATCTTAGTAATGAGATTTTATTTCCTCAAAATAGGATGTTATTGCTTTCTTATGCACCAGGAGTGGTAGGAGATGGATTTGAAGAGCAATAAAATAAATGAAGTTAATCTCATATGGTGGATTTGTGTGTATTAATGAAAACATACCTGCTTTTGTCATTCCGTCTGTAGCCCTTTCATCTGAGGGATAGCACAAGGCCTCTCTCTTCTTCTGGACAGATACAAGGAGGGGATGCCCACAATAGGAAAGTCTAGGAATAAAAGTTTCTCTTCTTTTTAAAGGTTCTGTTTTCTGGTGGAACAATCGAGAATGTATTGTTGGGGGAATGGTAATAACCATTGGTGCTTCCTTTTTGGGGGGTGGCAAGAGAAAGAACTTGGTAATGAAGAATCATGTCATTGGTTCCAAGTAGCTGATGAGAACAGAACTAGTTCTGTTTGCCTGCTATTAAGTGAAAAGAAGCTAGGAAAAAAGAAGTTAGTTAAAAAATATCCTGGAAAACATTTTTACAGTATATTTTTTTGAAGTGTCAATTCATCGTTCATGTGTTATTGCAGTACTTGTTTAATTAATGTTTTGAGGTGCTCTGGAGGTCAAAACTTGAGAACAAATGGATGAAGGTAAAATCTGACTTCTCTCTCTGTTGTTTCTTTGTTGTTTCCATTACTATTTTGTTTGTTCTGATTAGGCTTTGGTAGCACTGTGAAGATAAACCTGTGTCCTAGAAGGCAAACCACAAGAGGAACAGAGTAATTAGTTTTGGAAGGCCATGTGCAGTTTGGAAGAAAACGTACACTTCAGTCCCTGATTAGTATGTTAGGTAGTCATGAGAGGAGAGTGAATGCCAACTGTGGTCACCACTAGTTATAATAACAATCTGCTGCTTTTAATGGTATTTGCTACTTATCTCTTATTTGCTACTTCTGAACTATAGACAGGTTAGCTTATTAAAGGAAAATCGTAAACTGGGATCCATAGACCATGCAAGGACAGTTTATAAGTAAGGGCAGGAGCCAGGTCTAGGGAATGCAGTGAATCAGAGCAAGGAGAGGAGTAGACCAGAGGAAGATACATGGATAAGAATAGATAGCAGCTAAAGGAATGAGGCCAGGTGTACTATGTTAAAAACAAGGGCTGCAGTTGAATACCAGAACACATACTAGAGGCAAGGTGGTTGATTAAAGGCTCATAATTTAGGAATCAGAATATCCTTACACACTGAAAGAGGATCATCAGGAGAACCACCAAGAATAACCTATAGAATGGATGTGAGACAAGTCTTTTCCTAGCCAGGGAAGTTCTTATAAGGTCTTCAGAGATAGTAGCTGCTCCTAGATGATGGTCATCACAGAATACAGCACTGTGCTTTCCATCTGGCAAACCAGGATGCCTGAGCAGCTGCTCTGAAGCACTGGAGTTTTATGGTAAGTTAGGTTCAGAAAGTAGACGGATTTTAGGTTGTGGTTCATAGATCTTAATCTGTTTGGGGGCAGAAACTTGGAGTTATGTTTTTCTTTTATAGCACACTGTTGACATTTGGAAGAGATGTATCTTGGAACCTTTCAAAAATCCCACTTCTGTGGGACATATAATTTTCTTCCATAAAATAAAATTTCTGCCCTAGCTGGCCCATTGTTCAAAAATACTTGTGCAGATGGCTTTTTCTTGCTTCTGACTAAACATGGTTGACTGGTTCAGTTCATAAATCTGAGTGATCCCTGATGACTTTCCATCCTTTTGTTTTTGGCTTATACTAGTTATTCCTTAAAGTTCTTTTCTTTTTTACCACCAGCTCTAGTAGGTGGCTGTTTTTAAATTTTATGCCCATTTCCATTAAACTTTTTTAAATAGCTTTGTGAATGTTACTGTGTTTCTGGCTTCAAGTATAGAAAATAATATATAATCACTCAAAATCAGAACCTGGAGGTGGACTCATTGGCAAGTGAAGTGATTGCTCCCCTCTCTTTAGACTTCTTGTGCCTTCTTGTGCCTTCTTGCCTTCTTCTCTTTAGACTTCTTGTTCATCTTCGAGCCACTGCAAAACTGCAGTTACCAACATTTCAGTGGTTCTTTTTTGGTGGATCTTGAATAGTTGAAACTGAAAACATCAAAGCCATCAATGTCAGGGAGCTTCCTTCTACAGGTGAATTTTTTGGGAAAACATTTAAAGCAATTCATGTGTAAATTTATACAGGTTGAGTAACCTTTATCTGAAATGCTTGGGACCAGAGGTGTTTCAGATTTTAGAGTTTTTCAGAATTTGGAATAATTATGTAAAATTTACTGGTTAAAGCATACCATGCACTAAAAAAGTTTTGGTGGGGCTGGAGCAGTGGCTCAGTGGTTACGGCGCTTGCCTGGCATGTGTAAGTACACGGGTTCAAACCCCAGCATCCACATACACAACTAAGTGTCAGAGCAACGAAAGCCATGTGAAAAAACTCAATAAAAAAAAAATTGATTCTCTCTGTCTCTCTCTCACTGTCTTTCTTGCTTTAAAAAAAAAAAAGTTTTGGATTTTAGAGCATTTTAGATTTAAGAGAATTTTGGATTTCAGATTTTCAGATTAAGGATGCTCAGCCTTTACTAATTTTAGTAACAATTTGGTTACCAGGACTGTGATTCTAAGAATATTAAATATAGTTCTGAAAAGATGTATAGGAATGAAACAGGAAGTGTTTCTTTGTTTCCCTTTGTTGTCAATTCTAGTTTGATTTTCCTCTAGAACTTATTGAATATAACACTTTTTTACCTTTGGTGAGCATTTAGTTCTGGGAATCAATTTAGTGGTATGTTCTCTGGTATCTTGTTCATATGAGAACAGTACTCTGATTCCTTTGGATTGTTGCTCAAATATTTTTTCTTACTTGGAAATTTTACCAGTTTTTAAGTAATAATAAATAAGCTGTTCTTCTTCTTCTTATTATTATTTTTAAAGAATCAGGTCTATTTATTCATCTGATTTTTTTGTTTCTCCAACACTTAGTTGTGTGCGTGATGCTGCCATTTGAACCCAGGTCCTTGAGCATGCCAGGCAAGCACTCTAACCAGTGAGCCACTGCTCCAGCCCATAAGCTGTCCTTATTTACTGACGCACACCTTCTATTGACTACGTTTTCTGCTCCCATCATGCCACCACTGTTTTTCACAGTGTCAATCAGTAACATGAAATTAATTTCCTACTCATAAAAAGAAACTTTATTATTAAGGAATGGTTAGGTGTATTTGGGATTTTTGTACACACCTTTAAAAGGATGGTGAATCTTTTTCATTATTTGTGTTTAAGAATATGTAAATCAATTTTAGTACTACAGATGAAAGCCATGGTTTCGTATTTAGTATTTTTCACTTACATGATTAAAATCTTCATGTAGAAAAATTTTCATTTACAATGTTTAGTATATATTTTGTTGAATAAATTCATTTAAAAATCTTGTAGAATAAAGTTAAATTGTGTTCAGAAAATAAGTATCAAGAATATAACTCCCATTTTAATTTTTGCTGCCTAATGCTTTGTCTGTAGTTTTCAAATAATTGCTTCTTGGCCTTTTGGTTAAGATCAGGTGTAATTTTCAAATTAAAAAGTTTCAAAATTTTATTTTAAATATGGCATACCATAATTCTAAGCCTATTGATGATGTAGTTATTGGGGCTTACTGTTTAATTATCCATCCATTCATCCATCTATCCACCCTTCCATATTTGTATGTGTTGTTTGTTGTGGTTAGAAAGACATAACATCTTTGTGTTATAATATTTTATAATTTAATGGGGTCTCATTAGCCGGTAACATCAAACTTTCAAAATTTCTGACATTTTTGACTTATTTTTGTCATTTCTGAGAAAAAAAATTATGGGTTTCAGTAAGAGTTTTAACATTAAATAGAGAAATGTATCTTTATTTTATCCTCTCTTTGAATTGTTTTGACACTTTTAAAAAATAAAACATTTTAATTTGTGAATAAAACATTGATAAAATTATAACCATGAATATAATACATGAATTATAATATATAGCATAAAGAATTAATATGGCACTCTGAATTGTGTACAGGTGAGATATCATGAAAGTAAAGATAGGTCTGTTTTTAGCCACTTCAGAACTTACCCGCATTTCATATCTCAATTATAACTCCTTCTTTCTTTTATAAAAATAAGTACCAGCCTTATTTTTATGTTAGGTGTTGAAACTTTTATTTTAAATGTTATGAAGTAATTTGAAAATTAATGCTAGATATCTCTCTCTCTTGCAGTAGTAGGGATTGAATCCATTGGTGTGCTACCACTGAGCTACATCTCCACTCCTTTTTTATTTTTGATTTTGAAACAGGGTCTCATTAAGGTACCCACACTGACCTTGAACTTGTGGTTCTCCTGCTCAGTCTCTAGAGTAGCTGTGATTGCAGGTGTGTGCCATTGTGCTTGGGTAGATATTGCTTACAGTATTAAATAGGTGCAGCCTAAACCTACTATTGTGTATTTGCAAAGCAACTTCTAGTAATACAATTCTCAATTTACTGTAATGTAATACCTTTACATTTTCAGAATGTCACAGTTTTAAGGATTATTTATTTTATGCATCATTTGTAGACATTTTTAAAGTAGAATTTGTGAAACTAAATCTTCATGGAGCCCTAAAATATAAACCAATGAAAACCTTTACTCTTGCTTCTTGAAAGTGATGTGAAGACAGTTTGTCCTGAGGTGTCTGAGGTGCATTGACGGAACCTGAGAGTTGAGGGGAGTCGTTTGATTGCCACTGATTTAATCCAGTCTCACCATTTTTGCAAGAGAGGACAAATATAAAGTCCTATGTTGTTTTCTGTAAAAAGCAATCACAAAGTAAATCTGAAAAAATTTAGCAAAGCCTGTTCATCTACTGTCCAGATAATACTTAGCATTGGGTCATGACAAGAACAGAGGTGCTTTTGTAGAACTCTGTAATTTCTCTTTCATCTGCTAGATTTTCTTAAATTTTTTTTTCCACCTTTATTAGAAGTATATTGCGATACAGGATACAGATGAGGGGGAAACATTGTCAAAACTGATTTTCTTAAATTTTGAAGGACCTTTTAACTTTACATTTACTCCCAAGCCTCCTGTTAGAAGGAACTTCTACTTTTCCTGAAGTATTTCAGTTTCCTTATCAAGGTAGCCTGGAATGAATCTGTGATAAGACTGGGAAGAACGCAGAAGTCAGAGGGTTGGGTGGAGAAAGGAGGTGTTAGGGGCTGGTGGTTATGGGGAACATGAGGTGATTTTGTGCATCATAGCTATATGCAGTTTAGAAATGATAAATTACGTCACTGAGTGGTGAAGTAACTTTGCTCAGCGTCACATAGCTTGTGGTGGTGGAGTCAACTGTCTTTAGTGTGCTCCTTTGCTTTCATGCTGTCTGGATAGCTATAATACCTGAGATGACGCAGTGTTCTGTATCTCAAGTAGATGATACTGCATCCTTAATCAAGACTTAGGTTCTATAAATTGATGTTTATCTTTTACAAAATCTTAAGCTCTCAAACATAATTCTGCTTTGAATGAAGGACACTTATATCTGCCAAAATCATTATTGAGTTTCTCTTGTCATTTATTTTCTTGAAATTGAAATAAAACTTTTTGGACATAGCCTTACTGAATATGAATTTCAGAGCCATAATAATGCTTCTTGCCTCTGCAGATTCTGAATTGATCTGAGTTTGGCAGTGCATTATGTGTGTGTTATTTCAGGAATTTTGCACATGCCCTGCTTTAAACCACTGATTATTTTTGTAAAATGCTGTTGTGTGGATTTGGCTCATTCCATTGATGTTGAACTCATCAGATGGCTATATTGTCTTCTAGGAATGTGACTTGAATTAATTAAATGGCATAGGCAGCAACATCTGTTTTGTTAATAAGCTAGTTTAGGTTCCTAAAACTTTGAATTTTCAGATTTACAGCTTACAGATAGCATAAAATATATTTTTATGTCATAAAAAGCTTTTTGTGGATAACTTTTCTTAATCAACTTCTTAGCTTAATTATTTTTGTAACTCCTTTTCTTACTGTATTATTCATTTTCAAGAAAAAGTTACATTGGCAATATTGGAAACTTGCATTCTTAGATCAGTGGCTCTTACTGGATTCCTCTCATATGATAAGCCACGGTGATTTATCCTTCCTATCAGTGGCCGTTTATTATGTTCAGTTGATCCCCAGTAGTCTTTGTATAATCAGTTTTTTTTTTTTTTATGGTCTAGAATCTTGTCTATGGCTTAAAGGCTAGCATTGATACTTACTACATAACCTTGAGAATGTCTGTTCTTTTTGTTTTGTAACCCTCTCTCCAAAGCAGATCTATTATTATAGACCCAGAAGATGAACCTAGTTGCCCTCCCATAGTCTTTAAATTATAACAGTAACCATCACATCAACTGTGATCGGAAATTTTGTATTTTCTACTTCCCTAACCTTTTATTAAAAATATTTCAACTTGCTTACTAGTGCTTTATTTTATTTAGTTTTTTCTTTTTTTAGGGGGTACTGGAGACTAAACTCAGGGGCACTTAACCACTGAGCCATATCCCCAGCCCTTTTTATTTTTTAATTTTGAGACAAAGTCTTGCTAAGTTGCTTAGGGCCTCATTAAGTTGCTGAGGCTGGTTTTGAACTTGTGATCCTCCTGCCTCAGCCTGCCAGGCAGTAGGATTAGAGGTGTGTGCCACTGCACCTGGTGCTGACTAGTACTTTCTTATTTCAGCAATTATTTTTAATCATTAAAACAATTCAAATGACTGATTAGAAAATTGACAGAGAGGGCACTGTGAAGTATGCTTCATATAGATTTAGTTATATTACTGTACAACTGTGTTTACTATATTTTTTCCTTCCCTGTGGCTGGAGACTCATTGAGAACAGACTATATACATACTCTGCCATTATCACTGTTAATGCAAGGCCTGCTTAGTAATTGAGCAATAGTTGAGCAAGTGTTAGTTGAATGATTTCCCAAGAGTTTTAGAATTTAGACCTGACAGGAAAGATTATTTTTTCTTCACTGTTTTTTTTTCCTGATGCTTCAAACTGTTTTGAATTATATAAAATGGTATTTTACTAGTAAATGTGCTAATTAATTATAAATGTACATATTTCTATTTAACATTATTTATACCCTATGTATTTAGAAAGGTGAGTACAGCATACTAAGTTGTTAACATTGTAAAAAGTACAAAAGTGCTTTGGAAATGTTGAATGTTTACCATGTGGCCATCATTGCCCTTTTCCTGTTCTAAGAAGGAAATGAGATGCAGAAAAACCAGAGGAATGTTTTATTTTCATAGACTACTTAAGATGTACGTGGGCATGTGTGCGTGTGTTCTCTTTATTTCAACCATGATGAAGTATTGTGGCTGTGCTTATAAAAATTACCAGGAAATAGTCTACCATAAAAAATGCTCATATGATCTTGAACTCTATATTATATTTTCTTGGAAAATTTGCCCTTCTAATTGATTTTCTAATATTGTATGTAAGTATCAGTTTTGGTTTGTTATCTCTTAAATGTTGGAAGTATGATGTTAGTTAATTACACTGTTTTAAAAAATGTTTTTGTGGGAAGAACAGAGGAGAGTAGATTTAGATACTGGACTATTTCTTCTGGTACAGGTTTGAATTAAAAGTATTTAATAAGTATGGAGTTCCAGTCTTAAAATTTGTTGACTATTTAACCAAATGGGAACTATTTTCCTGAAACTGCTTTAGGGTAATCAGTACTAATGCTTTTCATATTCTTAGTGAAAGTAGAAACTTAGGCATTTGATGAAAGTATATTCTAACAGATAAAAGTCAGATGATAAGCTCTGTAAACCTCCAGGGTGACACAATTTAGTACTTCGAAGCAAGAACTTAAGTGTTTCTTGCAGATGAAGATATTGCTGAAGGAAGTTATTTGACATAAAAATAAAGTGTGCATGAAAGCTATATTACTTTTGTGTAAACTTTCTTGTTGATTTTTCTTAAGCAGAAATGTCTGATACTAGGTTTACAGTCTATTCAGAATCCAATCTACTGCATAGAATAAAGTGTGTTCCTGTGACTAATACTAATAAATGGAGTAGTCCTCTCAAAAGTGACAGAGGAAAGAAGAGAGGAAAGATGAGGGAAGGGAATCACCCAGGTGGCTGGTATCAGAGAGAGAGAAGGAACATGGAGATAAGAAGATGGCCACTGTTTTTTCTGAGTAAAGCAGACAGTAACCTCTAAACTTTATAATCAGTCAAACAGTAGGTATAAATTTTAATAACACTTAGGGGGAGGAAGGGATGGAAATTAGGGTTTTAAGGAGCAGCAGTAGGAGAAATTAATTTTGTGTGGTTATGCTTTGGTGCACTAAGACTTAATGTCTCAGGTTGTCATCTGCATGTTTATGCATAGCTATTGCTGTAATTCATTGCATGAGTTTTCCAAAAGTATGTCCAACTATTTAGTTTTTATTGCACACCAAACAGTTTTTGCCTGCTTGCTATGTGAAGGCAAGCTATGACTGGAAGAGGATTTCTCGAGTCCGTTTCTTTAAGCAACTCTTGATCAAGGAGAGATGTTGGCGGCATAACGATAGACATTAAGGAAGAGGTGACTGTAAAACCATATAACTTATGGCAATGATAAGTAACTGGTATTGAGGGTACTTCCCAATTTAAACATTCTGCTCCTTCGACCCAATGACTATTCTCAATGTGAAGGGGAAGCCCTAGGCTGGGTGCTATGGTGCATTCTTGTAATCCCAGTGAGGCTGAGGCAAGAGGATGGCAAGTTGAAAACCAGTTCAGCAACTTAGCAAAACTCTATCTCAAATTAAAAAGGACTGAGGATGTTGCTTAGTAGTAAAGTGCCTTGGGTTCATTCCCTGGTACCGTACTGTACAAGACCAAACCAAACCAACCAACCGACCAAACAAACAAAAAACAAAGAGGAAGGCCTGAACTTCTGTCAAGCATTAGAGAAGAGAAAGCAACTTATTATCTTTGGCATTGTAAAAATCAGGAGCAGCAATCAGGAGTGGGTGTTAGGCACCAAATGTTCAAATGTTTAGGCACGGATGTTGGAAAAGAAATCAGGCCTAAAAGTGGCTGAGCAAGGCTTTTTATTGGGAGTGGGGCTTTTGGGCCAGATTCACCAGACAGCCAGACTAAAGGTGGGCAAGGGAAGTAGCACATGGCCTGGCTGGGCAGCAACTTTATAGTCTGGGGTGGGCAGAGAAAGTTTGGGGGCCTTGTCCTTTGGGGTTTGGCTGGTGACTCCATCGATTATCATCTCATCATCGGGCGATTGTGAGATGACGTTGGGGCTTGTCTGCCAGCGTCTGATTGGTTATTCCTTCCACCGTTTGAGCTGCCCTGCTCCCAGCCACCTGGAATCGACCTAACATCCATTGATTAGAACTCTGCTAAAGCAGATAAAACTAACATCTTCAAAGGTGAGTTGGATTTCACTAGAATGGAAGGAAGGAAAAGGTACTCTGAGTAGACAATAATAATATAAGATAGATTGATTTTTTTATTGGAGGATCATGTGACATGGATGACATTGAATACTCTTGGGTCACTTGAACATAGAATTTTGAGTCAGTGGGGACAAAAGGATGGGTTGAGTTCAGGTTGTAATACAAAATTAATGATACAGTCAGACCTAATTAGAAGGAAAAGATACTTTTTTTTTTTGGTACTGGGGATTGAATCCAGGGTTACTGAGTGACATTCCCAGTTTCTGAGGGTCTTGCAAGTTGCCCAGACCAGACCATCTAACTGAGAAGATCCTCTTGAGCTACTGGGATTGTAAGTGGCACAACCACACTTGTAGTTTTTTTTTTTTTTTAAATACATTCAGTAAAAAATTGATTCTTAGAAAGCAACATGACACATAATAGGTCATGGTTTCATTATCTGCCATACTAAATAAACATTATTGATAGAATTTCTTATTGTTCATCAGTTTATGCTTTCATATGCACTTTCTAAGCAAGTGTTCTCTTATGTAAACATTTCTTATCAAAGGGATTGCTTTTATGTGAACATGTTAATAGTTTTGGCTTTCTATAAAAGAGGATGGATTGCTGGGTGGTAAATGCTAATTTAAAATGTTATACTCCTTTGATTAAAAAATCATCAAGTGTTGCTTTCTAATTTTCAGGATTTTAGCTAGCAGCTGGTGAGTAACTGCTTTTCAAGCAGTCGGAGCTTCCATTTTTGTCCCAGAAGAACATCTTACTGATGAAAATAGAGTAGCGGTTGTTCTAAATGACTGGAGAATGGACAAAGAGATAAAGCAGAGAACCAGAGACAGAGTTCCTTATGGCAGTGAGCCAAAGGCTTGCTGACATTACAGATAACTGAAGACAGCACGTGGTGTGTTTCTTATACTGTCTGCTAGATTCTGCCTGAACTAATAGTTAGCAAGGCCAGCTCTTCTGTTCTGTACACAAGTCCATTTTCGTAGTTAGACTGCATGTATCTTCTGTTGTAATTTTACCCAGTGAATCTCAGTGTAATTTTATGGATCATGTGGGTGAAGATTTAGACTGGGGTGAATATGCCATCTATCAGTAGCTAAAAAATACTTTGTCTTGACATGGCTGTGTCGTATAGTTTGTTTCATACTTATTTAGTTATTATTCAAAGTCCCTGAAAGATTCTGTTGGTATGTATTCCTATCAACATAAAATATTAATGTGTAGACGATTAGATACAAATTTTTAAGCCATGTCTACATAATTCTAAATTAATTCGCTTTTTAAAAAAGCCCAGACACATAAACTTAATTATGTGACCCAACCAGTTCAGATCAAATTATCAGATTTTCAAACTATACAAACACAGTTGAACCACAAAGGAGAGTTAAAATTTCATAATGTAAATACAACCTAAATTGTCACCATTTTTACTTTTCTGACTAATTTTAAATTTAGAAAGAAAGGATAATAGATACTTTTAATGGAATAATTTATTGTTGGTAGCACTAGGTTTACTTTTTGTTTAAAAAATTGTTTTTAGTTAACAAGTTATTTTCCTTGCTGGAAATCCTGTTCCTCAGTTCTGTAATATGCTAATATTCCATCACTCATGTACGTCACAATTTTTACTACTACAGCTTTGGAGAAAGAGCACTCTTCTCTCATGCCTCATTTCATGGGAGTAGAAACTGAATTTTAAGGACTATTGAGTTGCACTGAAGACTGGGCCCTCCAGATCTTTGATAATTGCACCGTATTCCTTGGCCCTCTATTTCAGTTTTCCTTTGTGGAAAGACCAGAAGGCCTGTGTGGTGATCTTGGCCTGCATGCAGGCTATAGAGATTTGGTCCTCCAAGGTAAGATCCCTTTCAAAAAAACATTTAAACGTGTAATTTAAAAGTTAGGTTGAATGAGTTAAACTAATACTTTCTTTTCCTCACCACATGGAAGTTAGAGTATACGGAAGTTTTATAATTTTCATTTTGTGTAACGTTCTTGTACTGTTTACCTCTCTGAATAATATATGACTAAATGTAAATTTTCTCTTTTCTAATATAAGGTTAGTCTCTTTCCATTGTTTCTTTGCTTATTTTGAAGCTGCTGTTAAGTGTATCTTGGGACATCTTTATTTGGTCCCCATGGTATGTATTTTAAAGAACTCTGCAACTTCCTGGTTAAATTTTTCATTATCCTCTTCCAGTTCCTTAATTCTTTTTCACTTTCTAGTTTAAACTTTTTATTTTATTTATTTATTTGTTTTTGGTATGTGTGTGGTACTAGGGATTTAACACAGGGGCACTTTACCACTAAACTACCCCTTTACTTTTTATTTTGAGACAGGGTTTCACTAAGTTGCTGAGGGCCTCACTAAGATGACTTGTGATTCTCTTGCCTCAGCCTCTCAAGTGGTTGGGGATTACAGGTGTGCACCACTGCATCTGGCTTCTTGTTTAAACTACTGTGCTATTCAATATTTTCACTGATATTACTTGTTGTATAATTGTTTAAAGCTTCCTTTAAATTAAAAAAATATTTTCATGCTTTTCAGTTAATCTTTTTCATTCCTATCTAGTCTTGTTTTACTTGTGCTTGTTTCATGACATTTTTTCTTAAATAAATTCTATGAATTTTTTTATTTTTATGTTTTAGGAACTATTAAAAAATCCATACTATTTTCAGATATTTTCCAGCTTTTTCTGTTTCTAGTTTGTTTGATAGAATTTCTTATTTCAGCTGCTGTATTTGTAGACTGTCCTTGGTAGTTTTCTTTGTGTGTCATGGTATAGCCTCACTTGGAAGTCCTTCCACCTCAACAGTTCCTCCTTATCTGGTGGTTTAACAGATGCTCTTAACAGACTGCCTCTGCTGCCCTCCCCTCCCTCCCAATCCTAAATCAGGTTGTAGATTGGCAGCTCAGGGCACCTGTGTGGCTGTGATGGTAGGTGTGTACTTGTTCCAGGAGCCAGGCAATTGGATGGTATGGTTCAGGTGGTAGTGCTGGTGCTGGTGGTAGTGGTAGTAGTCGTGGTAGTAGTCTCACTTCCCTAGGCACAGTGCTTCTGGATGCCACTCCTGGAAGCACATGCAGCTATTAACAGCAGTTCCTTTGCAGCCCAGCTCAGACTCAGTCCCGAATCTTAGGTGGGCCATTTTTCTTCTGGTTCTACAGAGGCTGGAACTTGGGCCTCTTGTGGCATCCTTCTAGTACTAGAGCCCAGTAGGGCTTCAGCTTCAGTCGCTCTTACTGTTGAGCTTTTCTGTTTCATAGTGATTCGGGTTTGTTCAGTGTGGCCAGATCTTTTGTTAAATTCCTCTTCCTGTGTTTTATCTATCATTGTTGTGTATTTGGAGCCTTGTGGATTTTCAAAGCCATTTATGATGTCAACTTGACTGGAAGTTCTGAGGTTCATATCTTTAATTATAAGTAAATTAATTAAAAATGGAATGATTTTTACCTTATTAGGTTTCCAGTCATACTTTATGTTTACCACTCCTTTGATTAAAAAAAAAAATACTTTGTAGGACATACAGATTTTTCCCTGAGCAATTTATCCAGGCTTTAGTTTTTCAAGTAATTCATTCTTTCCTTCCTGCCTGCCTGCCTGCCTGCCTGCCTACAGTGAGAGAGGGCAAGAGAGAAAGAGGAAATCGACTTTATTTTTTCATCTGGATTTTGTTTTTCTGACACATTAGTGTGTATGTGGTGCTGGGCATTAATAACCCAGGTCCTTGTACACACCAGGCAAATGCTGTAACCGCTGAGCTGCTGCTCCAGCCCTTGAAGTAACTTTTGAATGTAGTTAAGGTGAATTTGATTAGGTGGATTGAAGTTGTTCAAATGAGGTAGGCCATGATTTTTTATTTTAAACCAAATTGTAGTATTTAGTAAATGTCATGTCCATAAAATGCAGGAAGGGTACAGATGAGGGTTCTTTTCTGTATGTCCCTCTGCTTGCTCTTTTTCTTCTTTCATTATTTGTATTTTTTGAGACACTTGTCAAGTAATCAGTTTACTTGTGAATTGCATTTCCCCTGTGGCCTTGAGGCAGTTTCTGATTTTCACTTGCACTGATACCTCGCTGATTTCCTTCTCTTGAGGAGTAAACTTGTGGTTTTTATTTCCTTGTGTTTTCTCCTATATTTTTGAGATACCGTGATTATTAGGAATTGGGACTTCTGTTTGGGAGGAGGTGGGTACTGGAAATTGTGAGGAGTTCATTTTTCCTGAGAGATTTCTGCTTTACACTAAATCTTTATCTTGATTAGATTTGATAATGCATTTAGATAAAGTGCTTGAGAATTTTTTTTTATTTTTGGTGTAAATGTTGAAAATTAATTAGATGGCTCACATTTAAAGTTATTCTGAAATTATAAAGTAATATATAAACCTTTCAGTTGATATATCCATGCTCTTATAAAGTTAAGATTTTTAATTTCTAGGAGAAAGCATACACTGTACTTTTATTACATTGAAAAGATGATTATTTTAAAAAATAAATATCTGTTTTAGCACTGAAATAGAGAAATAAAAATCAGTTTTTCTTGCTCCCTTAAATTGTTCTTATCACTGTCCTGTTAATGGAAGAGTCTTGAACTCTCCAGCTCCCTGAGTTAGGTTTAACACTCTGAGGTATTCATGTTCATAGTATATCTAATGTGACTTAAGGAAAAACAGTCTTATCTTTCTTGAGTAAGTCCTGTGAAGCCACGGAGAATTAAAAAGAAACCCCAATATATCTTATTTTCTCATTTTAAAACATGTTTAAATGAGATTAGCTTTTAATTTTCATTTGTTTTATTTTTGTATTTACAGTCGCATTTCAGTTTTCTTTTCTTTCTTTCTCTTTTTTTTTGTACCAGGGATTGAACCTACTGAGCCCTGTCCTCCGCCCCTTTTGTTTTTAGACCTGATCTAAGTTGCTTAAGGCCTCAGTTACTGAGGCTGGCTTTGAACTTGTGATCCTCCATCCTCAGCCCCACCACACCTAGCTGGTTACTCTTTTTTAAATTAAGTAGGTAGAAGTCCTATTTATCATAGTTACTTTAAAGCAAACATTACTGACACAAAAGAGTTAAATTTTATCCAGCTGCTTTGACAGATTTCAAATTTCTACACATTTGATTTACATTAACCCCTCCCCAGTTTTGGGGATTGATCTCAGGGTCTTCCACGTATTAGACAATTGCTCTACCATTGAGTTGCGTTGCCAGCCTCCCATCCCCCCTGTTTTACTTTTTTTTAAAAGAGGGAGGGACAGACAATCTATTTTATTTAGTTTTACACATGGCCTTTGTTGCTCTGGCACTTTCTTGTGTATGTGTTGCTGGGTTTTGAACCTGTGTCCTCATGCATGCCAGGTAAGCTTCGTAACTGCTCCAGCCCCTGAAAAGGTGAAAAGACTTTTTTTTTTTTTTAAAACAAGAGAGAAAGGGAAAGAATCAATTTTATTTATTTCCTTTCATCTGGCCTTCCTTTCTCCGACATTTAGTTGTTATGTGTTGCTGGAGTTCAAACCTGGGTCCTTGCACATGCCAGCCAAGCACTTTTAACTGCTGAGCCACTGCTCCAGCCTTAAAATGACTTTTTTGACTAAAGCAAGAAGTGATTTTTTAAGGTAGCAATAAAAATATGGCAGGATAAGAAAGCCTTTCATGTTTAAAATAGTAGGGTATATCATAATTTATGCTGTAATTAGAACGTGAACTTTAAAAAATATGGAACAGAAAGGAATTCTGAGAAATTGATTTAACAAAAAAGTTTCAGACTGTTTGACAAGTTGCCTAAATTTATTTTGAATTGCTTCCTGGTGGTGGTGGGACGATCAGAACTTGAAGCTGTGGTTGTAACAAATGTTATGTAATAAAGAGGAATATACTTTAATTCAGATTTAGTATAGTGAGCAGTTTTAATATGTAAATCTCATACTTAACAAAATCAACAGAGTTGAAAAAAAAAACCTTTCATAGCAATGCTTCATGAATTCATTTTGCTAACTGTAACAAACTAGAGTCCAAATATAACTGTACTGCATACTGAGATTCCACCTCACGCCAGTCAGAGTGGCAAAAATGAAGAATATGAACAATAATGGATACTAGAGGGGTTATGGGGAGAAAGGAACACTAACACACTGCTATGGGACTGCAAACTGGTACAGCCACTCTGGAAAGCAGTGTGGAGAATCCTCAGAAAACTAGAGTTGAAAAAAAAAAAAAACCAAACTAGGGTTGGAATCACCTTTTGACCCAACTATCCCACTCTTGGGTATTTTCCTGAAAGAGCTAGAATTGGTACAGTACAGAGACACAGCTACATTGATGTTTATAGCAGCTCAGTTTATAATAGTTAAACTATGGAACCAACCTAGATGCCCCTTGCTGGATGAATGGATTCATAAATTGTGGTATATGTATACAATGGAATTCTACTCTGCAATTAGAGAGAATAATATAATGGAATTTTCAGGCAAATGGATGGAAATTGAAAAATATTATGCTAAGTGAAATATCCCAAACTCAGAGACTTAAGGACCAAACGTTTTCTCTTATATGTGGAGGCTAGTGTTAAACCTACAGTAGGATAAACTCAACATAGTTGAAACTCCACAGAAGCTGGGTGAACCATACCTAGAAAGGTGGGGGGAGAAGGGAGGGAGGAGGGGATGGGAGGAAGGGACAAGGGAGTTATCAATACAAATGGAGGATGCTCAACTCCCATTACAAACCTAGCTATACACAGACAGGCAGAGAAACTCAGAAATGTCAACAATCATTATACATGTATGTGTTCATTTCAAACTATAGTGTGGTGAAATTGCAGAGGAGACAGGAGTTCAGGGAATGGATGAAGGAGGTAGATCCTCGTCTGGGTTCCACCTCAACTTACTGTCTCACTATGTCAGTCTCCATGTGTGCATAATCATGTAACAACAGTTCCCTCCAATATGTAAGTCTACGTTGAACTAAAATAAAAGATCTGTTTGAGAGGCTAAAACATATTGCAAACCACATATCTGAAAGGAACTGCAATCTAGAGGATATAATTTTTTTTTCAAAGCTCAGTAGTTTAAAAAAGGACAAATAATCCAGTTAGAAATGGGCAGAAGACACGAAGAGATAATGAACACGAGCAAAGAAGCATATAGAAAGGGGTTCAACACCATTAGCCATTAGGGAGACGCATTTTAAAACTGCATTGTGCTGTCACTGCACACCTGCCAGACGGCTAAACTAAAAATTAGTGACAGCAAGTTCTGGAGAAGATGTGCAGAAGCTAGATCACTACTTACGTTTTGCTGGAGGGGCTGTAAATTGGTATAGTCACTTCTAAAATAGTTTGGCAGTTTCTTAAACTAAACATGCAACTAGTATGCAATCCAGCGATTGTACTACTGGACATTTATCTCAGAAAATGAATGCTGCGCTCGACCAGCGAGGCAGCAATAACGACCCGCACACTCTGGTTGCTTGCGGAACTCCCTCGCGCGCCCTTTATTCAGGAAGTTGTACCGCTTATATAGGGAAGGTAACCCAATCAGCAGGTTGTTGCTACGAGGAAGAAAACTCTACTGCCGGCTCCTATTGGTTGTCCCTAGGTGGTCTGAAATTGCAAGCATGCGAACCAGGACCAGCACAAGATCAGCTGACCAGGCTTGGCCAGCCGCCAGCCACCATCTTAAAGCTGCCTGCACGGTGTGGCCCCCGGGTGCCGCCTGCCACAAATGAAGGCATTTGTTCACACAAAAACCCACGCATCGATGAGTATACAAGCTTTACTTGTAGATGTTCAGTTTGGAAATAGCCTACATAGCCTTCAGGAGTTAACAAACTTATGTCCCTATCATGTGTTACTGGTTAATGAAGAGGAGCCAACTCTTGATACGTGCAGTAACTGGCCAGAATCATCAGGGAGTCATGCCAGGTGGGAAAGTAAATCTGAGTGATCCTGAAATTACAGTGGACACTCAAAAGAGATCCCTGGTGTTTAGGGATCAAGAAAGAGAATGGAAGGAGAGTTGGTGTGATTATAGAAGGGGAACCCAAGGAGTCCTCTGTAGTAGTTCTCTGCATCAGTGTCACTATCCTGGTTGTGATATTGTATCACAGTTTTGCAGGGAGTTAGCAGTGGGGGGGCCAGATTGAAGGGTGTGTGGGATCTTTGGGTACTATTTCTTACAGTTGCATATGTAAGAATTATTAATAGGAATCAACAGTTATCTCAAAATAAAGCTTAATTAAAATTAATGTAAGAAAATTATGTTTTTCTTTACTAGATAGGAACTCCTTTTCTATTTTGCTTAGCTTCTTGGCATCAGGCATATTTTGCTGACCATACAAAATTTGAGCTCAGATCAATATCTATTTCTGTGACTAGTTGTTAAAATTTGAGGCTCTTTGAACAATGTATGCTGTAATCTGAGCATAGATTTCTTTCCCAGTACTTTTTTTTTTTTTTTAACATGAATACTTAGTTCTCAAACTACACAAAAAGCATGGCTTTAGAAATGCAAAATTGGTATTGGCCATACTATAATTAATTTTTTCATGTTTAGAATTTCTTTTCGGGACTGGTAATAGCAGCTTTGGTATGACAATGATTTTATAATTTGTTAATTATGTTAGATAAATATAATACTGGTGAGGAGCCAGTAATGTTGCACACAGACTATTGTAGTCTTGAAAAAACATGAATAAATTCAGTGAATGGGTAAGAAAAGTGACACTATTGTTGGCACTCTGAAATTCTGCAGGGACTTACATTGTAACTAAAAATCAACCCTATCTTCTTGCTGTGTTCAAGAGGCTTTTCATTGATTTCTGTTGAGAGAAAAAGCCTTTTTTAACTTAAAAAAGAAGGAAAAAGGCAGTGCTCTCCAGGCCCTGCGGATTATTAAGATCTTTCAGCAGTGAGTTGCTCTTTCTCTGGAAAATTGGCTGTTAAAGGCAGAGGGAACTTTGAATAGTTTGTGTGGTGTTTGATTAAATG
>PVKS010030002.1:0-24808 GCA_004027875.1 Aplodontia rufa | reverse complement strand
TTTTTTTTTTGTAATTCAGAAATTTATTTGTTGAACAATCATACACATTTTAACAAAATAATATATAATGTATATGGATTCTGAAAACTGGATTTACCCCCAAGAGTGCCCCCCAATTACCCACACTTATCCCTTCCTTCCCCTTCCCAAAACATCTCTAAAAAAAGTATTAGGTTGTGTAACATTACATGATATCTGGATTTAACACCTGATATTAGACCACTTCTCTTAATGCCCAGGGTCTAGTTCCAGCCTCCACAGATGAGTGAAGACATTCGACCCTTGGTTCTCTGGGTTAAGCTGATTTTACTCAGCATTATTTCTTCCATAGCCATCCATTTACCTTCAAAGGCTGCAATATCATTGTTTCTAATTGCTGTGTAAAATTCCATGGTATATATGTACCACAGCTTTTGGATCCATTCATCCAGTGAGGGACATCTGGGTTGTTTCCACTATTTAGCTATTGTAAATTGAGCTGCTATGAACATAGATATTGCCGTGTCACTACAATGTGCTGATTCTAAATCCCCTGGAAAGAGACCCAGGAGTGGAATAGCCGGATCATATGGTCGTCTCATCCCTAATTTTTTGAGGATTCTCCACACCGCTTTCCAAAGGGGCTGTACCAGTCTGCAGCTCCACCAACAGTGTGTTAGTGTGCCTGTCTCTCCACAACCCCTCCAGCATCTATTATTGTTAATTTTCTTCATTTTTGCCATTCTGACTGGCATGAGGTGATATCTTAACATAGTTTTCATTTGCATTTCTCTGATTACTAGAGATTTAGAGCACTTTCTCATGTATTCATTGGCTTAATCAATGTCTTCTGTTGAGAAGTTTGTATTTAGCTCTTTGGCCCATTTATTGATTGGGTTGTTTGTGTTTTTGTAATTGAGGTTTTTGAGGATTTTGTAGATTCTGGATATGAGTCCCCTGTCTGAGGAATCATAGTCCATGATTCTTTCCATTTCCGTAGGAAACCTCTTAACTCTTTTGATTGTTTCCTTGACAGTGCAAAAGCTTTTTAGCTTAATGGCATCCCATTCACTGATTTTTGACTTGACTTCCTTCACTTTAGGAGACATGTTGAGAAAGTGTTTGCCTATTCCTAAATGCTGAAGTGTTGGACCTAATTTGTCTTCCATCAGTTGCAAGGTAACTGGTTTAATTCCTAGCTCCTTGATCCATTTTGATTTGATTCTCGTGCAAGGTGAAAGACATAGGTCTAATTTCAACTTTCTGCAAGTGGCTGTCCAGTTTGACCAGCACTATTTGTTGAAGAGGCTCTCTCTCCTCCATGTAATATTTTGTCTCAGGAGGCATATTTTTACCAACATTTCTTGAGCAAACTTTCTGAGCAGAAACACAAATATATCTTTGAGATATTTTATTTGCTCTTATTCACAGTTGAATTCTAGATCATGCACGCAATTAAACTGCTGTGGAACAAAAAAAGAAAACAACTTGGGAGTGAGAATTGGGGAATATTTTCTTTGTACTTTTGACTAACTTGAAATTGTACAGGTAAAGAATCACTGTCAAGAATCTACTCTGGTAGGTTACAATTTTATGTACCAATGATTGAGACAGATTTTATTGGAATTTGTTTTTTCTTTAGATGTAATAAAGTGAATCTTACAAGAACATGATTTCCATATGCCTCAAATTTAGAGATTTCATTTATACAACTTTTATAATTCAGCCATATAAAGAAAAGATGATATAAATTATTATATGAATAATCCAGTATCTGATTTCAAAGGGATGTAGTACCAAGATACATACCTACATGGGTACACCACATGGGTAAGTGTTCAGATAAAGGAGAGAACAAATAAATATAACTATGAAATTGTTAATAAATCAGAGAGCTTAATCCAGATCTTGAATGTAGGGCAAATTAATGGAACTCAAGGTATTCCACCATCCTCGATAGTGTACATTTATATCTTACTAGCATTTGGAGACTGAGAAAATATATTGCAATAACAAATTAGATAAATCATCTTTTTACAGATGAATTGCAAACTTTATCCAAAGTTTTGGAGTTGGATTATAGTCAGTGAGTTAAACCAGTTTTATCCTGTTTCTAGTATAATGAAATCATATGATATAAACATTTAACTTGTTTATTTGCAAAATATCACTGAGGGAGAACAGATTAAAGTGGAGGTAGGGGCAGAAATGTAGATAGAGGTTGGAGAAAGAGAGAAAGACAAAATGAGAATCTGAGAAATATAAATAAGTAATAAGTAGAATGCTATTTGTTTTAAACAATATCTTGAGCTCCATTAATTTAGAAGGGACAGGTTATGAATAAAATACATAATCTTTCCAGATTCTGAGGTCCCAGGTTTTAGAAAATAAAGAGCAATTTGTGAATCCCAGTGTGGTGGAACGTGATAGTCATCCCATATAATCTGGAGGCTGAGGCAAAAGAATCGCAATTTTGAGGCCAGTCCAGTCATTTTAACATGATCCTGTCTAAAATAATAATCATAAAAAATTTAAAAGGTGCATTAGGAGATGTAGTCCAGTAGTAGAACACTTACCTAGCACATGTGATACCCTGGGCTCAGTCCCCAGTCCTGAGGGGCTGGGGAAAGGAGTTTGTGGGGTTGTGGGATTAGAAAATTAATTTTTTTGCATGTGATTTTTCTCCTGAAAGTATGTCTTTAAAATTCAGTCCATGAATAAGAGGGAAGTTCATTTTTACAAACAGTACAAAACAGATACTTAAAAGCAAACTGAAAAATAAACCAGTGAAGAAATGTTCATATGCTCAGTCTCCTATCACATCTCTCATGGTATATTATAGTCTTCTTAATTAAAATAGAGATTTTTCCTTTTTATGTTTGCATTTAATTCCTTTATCACTGTCCATTTCTCCTAATTGACGAGTATTTTTTCTCAAGGGTTAGACAATTTCTTCTTAAGTTCAACAGTCTATAAAGTTCAGAAAGGCTTTACAAAAGTAGCAAGAGACTCAACACTAAATGTGATTAGAAATGATCCTTAAATGTCAAGTTGACTTAATATAATCGGCTTAAACCACTGAAAAATGTGTTTTCTTCTGTCATCCTTCCATATCTGACAAGGTCAATAATACCAAAGCTGCAGAGTCAAGATAGCTTTTTACCCCACTAAACTACACAGCAGAACACTACTGGAAATAAAGCACGTTACATCTGGAAAAAGCAAATAAGTACCATTTTAGTCACAACTTTTCAAAAACTCAATACTTTAACCAGAATATAATGTTAAGAAATAAAAGAAAATAATATCAAATAAGGAATTAGTTTTATTTGCAAAGGCATATAACTTGGGCATCTTATACAGATCATAATAATTCTGTGCATATCACACTTTTAACTCCTTAGTTACCTGCTTTTCTAATGCTCTTGATTCTCAATTATATTTGCCAGTTCTGGTTTATGCTTTGTGGTGTCTTCTATACTTTTACAAATTATACCACAAGCAGAGAGTCACAATAACTTGATAGATTACTTGTAGAAAAAATGGACAAATTTAATGGAAAAATGACTCAATCCACTTTTTACTGTTTCTTATTTGTTTATTTGCTGGGGATTGAATTTAGGATCTGGCACATGTCATGCAAGTGCTTTACCACTGAGCTATATCCCCACCCCTTTTACTGCTTATTTATTAGAGATTTGATACACTGTCCACTTACCTTTATATGAATCATAAAGATTTTCACATATGGATATTTCAGTCTGAAATTTTCCACTGTAACCAAAATAGCAAAAAATCATGAACACTTAATTATTTTTTCATATGTGAATTTTTTATCATCCAAATATACTAATGTACATTATGTCTCAGCAATAAAAGAGAGATGAAGAGTGAACAAGCTAGTGACTGGTAAAATAAACTGAATATTTAGTTTTAAAATTTTGAGAAGGAAAAGAAAAATAAAACTCTGCCCTGTTTTAAGGCATAGTCAAATGGAAAAGAAAATATTCCCCTTACTACGATAGCACCATCCAGCATATATATGCTGACACGTAATCAAAGTCACTGAATCACTGCAGTTGCTTAGTGATCCCAGATGTTCCTGTCCTATAGGGGCACAGTGTAAAAACAGGCCTTGATTTTAGCACACAATCTCACAAAACGATAAAATATATGTAGATCTAAATTGAGATCTACATAGACATACGCATGCTAAATGAAACGTACACAGGCAGCATAAAAATGATTGTCAACATGAGGATTAATTTAAGACAAATAACTGATAAAAAACACATGTATGTTTTAGCAGATGATTAGAGGGGATTCTAAAATCGACCTGAACTTCTCTGTATCAATCTTTTTTCCTTGAGAGCTGCATCTTTCTTCTCTCTAGACCTTGAACGTGTGTCTGAATTGGATGGTCTTTCTCCTGTTGTACCTCTTTGCATGAATAACTCATTCTTCAGCTACTACCTTCAATCTCATTTTGTTAAGTCACTCTAAGACTAGGCAAGGTACCATTACCACATCATGTCCCTAGTATAATTTCTAATTTTGTCTTAAAAGGGCACAATAACCTCTGCCTCTTTTTATTAGATATTCCAATGAATAGTTCTCAGTGTACTCCAAAGTCTTTCAAAGTACCATTGTGCACTGAAAATATTTCGTGCTATATATTTTCACAGGCTTTAGACTTGTCTTTGGTTAAGGGAATGGAACACATCACAAGGGTTTGTTTCCTAAACTACGATTTTTCCCTATTCTTTTCAGCATCCTCCAAGGAACTGTGTGCTCTGGTCTCCTTGGAAATTCATATAACAAAAAGTGCTGAAGTAGAGGACCCTGTTCTTATTTGATCCAGGAAATTGAATGCATCTTTTGTTATTTTTTTATTAAGAAATTTATTTGTTGAACAATCAAACATGCTTCTAATGAATATATATATATATGTTCTTAATATTAGATTTACCCTCTAAGATTCCCCCCAATTATCCACCCTATCCTTCCCCCTCCCTCCTTCCCAAATGCAACTACTATCAGTAAGGTCATTATTATATTTGAAGATATCAGGTTAACTATAGTTATTATTACTAATATAACTCTAAAACATGTAAAGGGCCATTAAAAATCACAAAGCCAGATATTAAATAATTATGAAAACAATAAGAAATCTGATTATACAAATGTATGTACATGTTGTAATCCATACCAGATAATTGAAGAGCATTTTACATTTTTCTGACACTAAAGTTAAACTATAATTCTGTTTTTGAATTAAGGCCCTATGATTAATTTTTAACAGTAACATCAAAGTACATCCTTGGACTTTTGTCAATGAGAGACTTCCGTACTTATCTGTATGTTTTAGAAGTCTCTGCCTGCTTCAAAGACTGAACATGAACTTTTCTCTCCCCCCTCCAGCTCTTTCTCTCATCCTAGTAAAAATTTTATTTTCTTTTTTTGCCAATGTATCCTGTCCAAGCTAAATACAGGGTAGGAATTTGTGTGCTAAATCAAGTATTCCTGTTAAAAAAGGCTGGAGTGGTGGCTCAGCGGTTACAGCACTTGCCCAGCATGAGCAAGTACATGGGTTCAAACCCCAGCACCCAGGTACAAAACTAAGTGTCAGAGCAACAAAAGAACTCAATAAAGATTGATTCTCTCTCTCTCTCTCTCTCTCACACACACACACACATGCTGTCCTCTCTTTAAAAAAAATGTGGCTCTGAGCACATCATTAAGTTGATGTATGCCTTTCTGAGTGCTTAACAAAGAATAAAAAAACACAGCTTCAGCCTCAGGATATTTGGTTGCTTCAATGTAAGCTGGCCACCACAAAGGATGCTTAAATAGTTGTACCTGTGTTTTTCCTTTATCCTGGGTTCAGGCAGTCTTAATGTGAAAGACCTTAACTACCTGCAAATGAAGTTCTTCCCATTCATTCCATGGAGGAGCAAAGCACTCAGCTCCCTGAGGAGTGTTGTGGGGCCATCCCATTCTGGTTCAGAAATCTTGGATTTAGTTCCCGTTCTGCCCTCTCCAGCCCTCAGCATAGCTGCATGTGCCTCAGGGCACATGTACCAGGAATGCCCCTAGGAGAAGGGGGCTCCCCAGGTGACTCTGGATTGTACTTGTCAAGTTTGCAGCAGAATTTGGGGCAGGGTATATTCCTGGAGAAAGGGGTGGCATTATAGTTATAACTCGGTTTAAAGCTTTTAAATATTTAGATGTATAAGGAATCTCATATGTGACACTGCACATTCAGAGATGGATCTGGTCAATATGTTTAATTTTTTTATTACTACCTTAGTTTTGCCATAATCAAAGAGAAAACAAGATTCTCATATTACAGAGTTGGAACAAGGTAGGTAATTACTTCATTTGAAAATGAATTAGTGTATAATGACAAGATCAAATAAATGCAATTAGCATGCAAGACAGACATAAAAGGTGTGGGCTAAACTTTTTTAAATGGTTTTAAATTAGTATATCTAAAACAGAGTACATAAAGAAAAGGTTACTATATGCTTATAAGTGTGTTGTATGTATAGCACATATATATTGTATTTGTGTATATAAACATAATTGGGGATGGTCATACATGTAAATGGATCAGAAACAGTAAGGAATAAAACTTGACGTTTATAAGCATTTGGATTAATATTGGAAATTTCTTGTGAATGAAAGCATAATGTATATATAAATAAATATATGGATGATGAAGTTATACACATAATTTCTTTATTTTTTAAATTGTCTTTAAGTTAATCTTCAGGAAAATAAATTTGAAATACAATTTTGGAAGTCTTTTCAAATATATAAAGTGTCTAAGTGTTCATTCTAAAATATGGAATGAATTATCTGGTGGCATAGCATAAGACACTTGAAAAATATTCCTTTTTTTTTTTAAAGAAAGAAGGGACAGTGAGAGACAGAGAGAAATAGAGAAGCAATTTTTATTTAGTGTTCCATGTGACTTTCATTCCTTGGACACTTCCTTGTGTACGTGGTGCTTGGGTTGAACTTGCGTACTCGAATATGCCAGACAAGCGCCTTAACCACCCAGCCACTGCTCCAGCCCTAATATTCCTCTTTTAATATTGAGAGTAAGCAAATATTATGGAGATTACAGACGTGTAATGTAATTTTAAATTAACTTGACTGTCATCTTTTTTAGTCACCCAAACAAGGGTGTTATTAGAGGAAAAACAATTTATCACTTGAATTTTTTCAATACATGTATATAATGCAGGAACTTGACTAAATCACTTATTTTATTAAAAGCATTAGGAACATCTGAATCTTTAAACAATTCAATTAAAAAGCACACTTGGAAGTACTATCTAACATGGAGGCATCAGGAAAACAGCTTATTTAACTTAGTTTGTTTGAATAGCTTATTTAATTTGAAGTATTTAAAGGTCACAAAGTAGTATAAATGAGTGATAAACCTATCAATGTGCTACAAATATTTTGGTTCTGTCTTTAAATAAGTGTCATTTGCCAAGGTTATCAATGACATTGAGAAAATTTAGTAAAATATAAACAAGTTCTTAAGATAAAAATGTCATTAAATATTTCATTAAACTATTATTCTGAATCCTAAAATTTTAAATTACTAAACTATTGCATTGCCTTCAAATATAGTGCCAGGCTTGAGATCAGATAGAAAAACAATAAGTTTGTAATTATAAAAACTGTTAAACTCCAACTGCTTTGCATTCTTTTATTCACTTGGTGGGCATTCTTCAGTTACCAAACTTGCTTTCTGATTCACTACTTTCATTGCTGCATCTCACTTGTGAATGAATGTATTAGCTCTGTTAATTCACTCTATTTTACAACCTCATTCCTCCAAGTAAAGATTCAGAACAAATATGTACTCAGTACTGACTTGCCAAAGAACAGCACTGACTGAATTTCTTTCCTAGAGTCAACTTCTCTCTATGTACCCAAATCTCCATTTCACAATTGCATCTGGTGAACATTTAGTTTTCCAAAGAGAGAAAACTAGTATCTCCTTACACTTAAGGAATATTTAATTTGAAGGGTCATGTACTATTATGTCAATACTGGAATTTTCATAGGTGCCTTAATATCTATCTAATCTAAAGGTATATTTGTTCTTGCCATCAAGAGATAATAAGATGTTTGATTTAAAAAAAAAATACAGTTGGGTGTGGTGGCACAAGCCTACAATCCCAGGCATTTGAAAGGCTGACATAGAAGGATGGAGAGTTCAAAGCCAACCTCAGACACTTAGCAAAGGTTCTAAGCAATTTAGCCAGACTGTGTATCAAAATAAAATGTAAAAAGGGTTGGTGATGTTGCTCAGTGGTTAAGCACCTCTGGACTCAAATCCTGGTACCATAACCACCAACAACAAAAGACATATTTCTCAAGAAAGTTAGATTCTCATTTTTGTATTTCTTTCCTATCCTCTGCCTGTAATGACACACTTACTATTTAGTGAAATGATTATGAACTAATATGGTAAATAATGGATGTGGAAAATTACCAGAAACTACTCATGTGAGCCAGACAACAAATCCCCTACTCACTGTTTCAAAATCTAATGACTTGGGCCTTAATCAGAAAAATCCACACTCTACCGAAATTAGCTAATCAGAAATTCATTTTAATCAGAAAACTCACACCTTGGCCCTCCTCGCCCCTCATTCCCTCTGTATCTATCCCAGGTTGTAAGCAGCAGGTCAGTAACAGACTCCACTGGGACCCCCTCCACAGGTGGATCCCCAACAAAACCTGTGTTGCTATTGACATGCTGCTCTCCTCTGTTTCATTAGTTGATTCCTTTACTTGCAGCCAATATACATGAAAACTCTTTGAGAGCTGCATCACTTAATGGTGATTTATTTCCAGTTGTCTAGGAGCTTTGGTTGAATAGAAGTACATGAAAGCTGAGTGTATTGGACCCTCAAAGATTTAAATTTTAATTCAGGGTACATATTGTAAGGCTGAAAGTTTGTACTGGAAAAATCTGATGGACTTTAATATCAAGCAAAGCTATTTAACTATATTTTGACAAAAGAAGTAATAATTTGAAGGTCTTTGAGCAAGAAAAAGAAATCAGAAATGTGCTTTAAGGAGAATAATTCACATTTAAGTGAATTTGGCTCTTCAGGGAAGGGAAGGGAGGAGTGGAAATTAGAGAGTGTGCAAATGAAGAAATCATTAAAGAAGTATGCTCAACCTACTATAGCAATTAGCATTCATATATTAATTCTAAGTGATCAACAGTTTTCTCTTTTTTTATTGTTCCACTTTTACTAGACTATAAACTTCTTTCCAAAGCAATAATGCCTTTTTTATATTTCCATTTCCAATAACAAGTCAAAACCTGCAAAAGAATAAATGCCTATAAAACGCTTGTAAAATGAGCCAAAGGATGAGAATAAAAATAATCTTTTAAATTTTGAATTTAAATGAATATAAAGGTGAAAATCATACAAATAATGCTAGATAACTAAAGTTATAGGGAAAAAAATGACCATTTGTAATCAAATGACACCTTTTCCAGGGTATGCTTTATAACGTTGATCTGTTGTCTGTTTCTATAGGCATGATTTTTGTGAGCCAAATATGTCAATTGATGTCACACACACACACAGACACACACACACAGACCTGCACACACACACACGTATAATGTGCATATGATTATGTAGTTATGCAGGATTGTGAGTGAACACATTATTTGCAGAAAATTTTAAAACAGTAATATATTGAGTAAAAGTCAATTTGCTTTTTATTATCACTATGCATCTTTACACAATGCCAGTGCTAAATATACTCCTTTAATATACAGCCAGGACAGCTCTCTCTTTCTCACTACCCATTTCCTTACTCTTAAAATGTGGTAGTAGTTATTCAACAAATATGAGAATCAATTTTTTCTGTAACCACTAAAATTTAACAAGAAAGAATAAATAATTTCAAAAATTTCATGAAGTTGTTTTCTTTATATCTGAATTTATAGAATTGCAAGATGCAGTTAGAAAAGCACACATTTGAACTATAAAGTTGAGTGACTTTTTCACAAACGAAATGTCTTAAACCTCCTACTCAGGTGAAAAAAATGGAATATTAACTCACAAATTTGTACAATCTCAATCAAAAATAATCCTTTCTTTCCCAAAGTTAACCACCATCGAGATTAATAGTATGAGTTTTGGCCATATTTTGAACTTTACTAAATAGAAACATGTATTTTTATTTCTTTTCTTTCTTCATCTTTCCTTTTAATGTGTTGTTCTTGGAGTTAATTTTATGCTTTTGAGACTCAATCCTTTATGTTTTTTGGATAGCTGCAGTTCATACTCTTTTCTTTATTGTTGTATAGTGGTACATAATATATAATATCAGTTGACATTGGAGTTCATTCAAATTTAAGGTCATAATAAATTATGCTGCTATAAATACATATAGCTTCAATGCATTCGTATACTCATATTGTTGGTTATATAACGTAGGAATTAAAATCTTAGATACCAATTTTTTAGAATATAATACCAAGCTGTTTTCCAGCGTGGTTGGATAAATACATACTCCCAGTACCGCCTGAAACATTCTATTTTCTCTACTTTCTCACCAGCGTATAGTATTGTAAGTGAATATATCATACTATGTTATAATAGCTTTAATTTGCATTTTACTGGAAAGTAATGCAATTGAACACTTTTGTCTATTGGTTATCATGTATTCTTTTTTTACTGAATCTCTGTTCAGATAGCTTGGGTGTCTACCTTTTCATAAATAGTGCATATAAAGTTTTTAAAACAATCAGCACCTTGTTGTCTGCTTATTTGTTTTGGAGGGGTTGGAAAACATATTCTGTCACTGTAGGTCATATATTTTTACTCTTTTGTTACTATTTTTTGAAGAACGTTGAAATAAAATTTACTTTGTCAGTAGGATGTTTATAGTTAGTGTGCTTAAAAAGCTTTTCTTTAAAATTTAATACCATAAAACATTTCTCTGATATTTTCTAGAAAGTATATTGCCTTGCCTCACATTTAGATATACTATCCTCTAGAACTGACTTGTACATATTGTGAGATAAAGGAGCCAAATTTATGTTGATATTTGAATGCAATATTAATCTAGAACCATTTATTGAAAAGACTGTTCTTTCCATAATGTTATACAATGACACTTTTTGTCATGATTTGTATTACTATATGAGGGGTTTTATGGAATCTTCTTTTCTATTTAATCAATTATTCCTGCAATAAACCTGTAGTCTGAATAGTTAATATTTCATGCTAAACTTTTTAATATAGAATACAGTAACAACACAAGTTATCACACTTGCCTTGAACCTTTTTTAGGTTTGCAATTTTTATTTAGCTTTGCCTTTACTTTCTTAAGATATTTTTTTCTGTTAGCCTTTTCACCTTTTGTTAGATTAAATCCTAGGTACTTTTAGATTTTAAAATTGATTTTGTACATTCGCTTTGTAAGCAATTTTGTAAGCACATTTTCTAAATTATCATTTTTCTTCTCAGTTTTAGAAAATTTTCTTTGCACACCATTTTATTACCCCAAATAAAGTGTTTGCTTTTTTCAGCCTTGTTTAATTCAATGATTAATATTTCCTGGGCAATGTTAAGTAGTGAAATATCAGCAATCGTAATCATACACTTCTGCCCTCCCAATCATTTTTATAGGAGTTTTTTAAATTTTAATATGTTTTGAATTGCAGTGAATTGATTGTATATGTTAATGTGTTTCAGTGCCAAGTATTCTTTATTTTAGAACTAATTTGATTTTGCTCCACAACTAAGGTAATGTTTCTGAGCTTTCTATCCATTATCCTTTGCATTATGTGCTTTTTACCACCTGGCCCGGGGTGGGCTCAAGGAATAATTGCTCTTTCTTTCTTTCTTTTATTTATTTATTCATTTATTTATTTTTGTAAGGAGTTTCTGAGGGACATTATTTCCTTTTCAACCTATACTGGGTATTTTCTGAAATGTTGTGCTCTTCAATATGACACAGAAGGTTCTAGACAGTACAGCTTTCTTCTCACTTTCTCTTCTACTCTTTCTTCTCTGGTACATACTCTAATAATCTACTCTAATTGCCTACCCCTTATGGATAATCAGCTTTCTCAAATTGTAGCCAGAAATCCCTGGGCAAGCTCTTCACTTTTGCACTTAGGTGGGCCCAGAAATCTGCTGAACATGTGCTGAGGCAAGGGCAATGCTTGACTGGAATACTTCCTGCAGCCTTCTGTACAATGCCTGAAAAACATGGTTTCACAATGTGTTGTGTTAGTTGTTCAAGGCAGGAGGACTATTGCAGTATGTCTCCATCTTGTCCAGAAGCAGAGGTTCCAAACACTTGTATTACTGAAAGCATTCTAAATAGCTTGTATTTGTCCTATGGAAGATTTTCTTAAATATCAAAATGCATAATATGATCTAAAGGCAAACTTCAACGCTTACAGTTCCAGTTTATAATAATTTCCTTTTGTTAAGTCCTATTTATATAACTTCCCACTTGTTATATTTTACCAAGAGTAAAATATTTTTCAAAATTCAATTCTGAGGCTGGAGCGGTGGCTCAGTGGGTATGGTGCTTGCCTGGCATGCGCAAGGATTGGTTCAAACGCCAGCACCACAAGCACCACATACGAAACGGTGTTGGAGCAATGAAAGCCACATGAAAAACTAAAATAAAATTGATTCTCTTTCTCTCACTGTCTACAAAAAAACCCAAAATCTTCATTCTGAAGCCGTGTACTCCTTCATATTTATAAAAACACAGATATACTGATAGAAAAAATATTTTGGATGTGTTTTCTGGCAAAACACATTTCATAAGCAAATTATATAGCTAGAGGCCACCATCATTCTGGATAATGATCCATATAATAGAAGTTTAAAATCAAATTTAAGAATAATCTTAATATAATGATGACAAAAATTGTTGAGTTCATAAGTCATTAGATGAAAAATATGTTCATCTCAATTGAGCCAAAATAATTAAAATTTATTGAGTTCTTTTTATTTATCTCATGTCAAATTTAATGGTAAGTACTAAATCATTTTATTTTTATAGAAACTTATGAGATTATTACTCATATTTTACTGCAAAGATGAATTTAAAAAATTAAAATCTCCTAGTCTTTGTTTAAAGCCCGGGCATCTAAGAACACCAATTATTTTCTTACGGCCTTTCTAGACCATAAAGTAACCATGCTCATTAAAAAGTTGAACTTAATTGCATGTCACAGCTTTCTTTTTTTTTCTTTCTTTCTTTTTTTTTTTTAGAGAGAGAGGAACAGTGAAAGAGAGAGAATCAATTTTACTTAATTTTTCATGTTTTTTATTGCTCTGACACTTCGTTATGTATGTGGTGCTAGGGTTTGAAATCTCATTCTTGCACATGCCAGACAAGAGCCATAGCTACCCGAGCCACTGCTCCAGCCCCATATCACAGATTTCTACTATACACTTTTATATTGGTAATTCTTTGTAAAATTGAATTTATAATAAAATATGAGTTTAAATGTAATTCTTCAAGAATTTGATAAGAATATTAACCTGTTCAATGGAGATAAAGGACATTTGAAACACTCTAGGGTCTTCATTGAGTCTCTTCTCAGAAAACAGTCCTAACAATAATTAGTACCTAACAATAATTAGTATCTGTATGCAGAGACTTGTTTTGATATTCACATATAACACATATTGATTTATAATATTATTTTTGTGTAAGACTTCTTTCCAACAATAGAAAGTTGATTGAAATTAGCACATGTTGTTTCATGCATCAGTGTGTTAATTTGGAAAGCATGTTTAATGAGTCAGAAGTTTAATCGATTTTATTTGGTTAATCCATACTGCATATATTCACAATTTTTAGCTGATGAGTTTATCCACTCTCTTATTGAAGAGCATTTAATTTTTACCTATTCTGTATGATATTGTCTTTTGCTGAACGCATGTGTTCATTTCTTTTGAGTGTACATGCAAGACAACTACTCTGTGTAATCTGCATCTATAGGTTAGATGTACATCTATTTTCATTAGAAACTGCCAAGTAAATTTTGAAAAAGTGTTGTGCCATTTAATTGTCATACCAGAACTCTACTAGTATTTAGTCTTATCACTCTTTGATATTTTTACCATTTTCATGTATATGAAATGATATAGCATTGTTAATATGATTTAATATTAATGCTTGATAAAATGGCATTGAGGAACTTTCTTTTCTGTTCTTTTCTGTTCTTATTGGCTATTCTAATATATAATTTTGTGAAGTTGCTTTTCAGGTGTGGCTCTTCTTTTTCATCAACATTTCCTTAAGTATTCTAAATTTTTAGCATTTCATATGAATTTTGAAATCTATTTGCCAATTTGTACAGAAGAAAATGTCATGCTAGGAATTTAAATATAACTATATCAAACTTCTAATTTAGTTTTCAGAGCTGTAGAGGTGGCTCAGAGGTCACAGTGCTTGCCTAGTATACATGAGGACCGGAATACAAAAAAGACAAAATTCATAATAAGAAATAAAAGACTGAGGTGGTCAAATCTTTTGGCAAGGATGGCTTTTCACTATTTATTTATTTATTTATTTAGGCTCTGTAACCCTTGAAGAAAAAGGTTAGGGATTGTTAAGTACAACATCTTTGTGTTCTTTATCTAGCTGCCTGTCATTGTGACTGGGTGCCAAAGCTGGTTGTAGTATTTCTCACCTTTATCTCTCAACAGAGGATGGATAGAAATGGGGAGTGCTAACAAATTGTGAGCGTCTATAGCTGAGGCAGTACAGAGTTCTAAATTGGACCTTCCAATAGTTGAGATTTAGTTACAGTTTAACCTTTGGCATTCTGTCAGTAGGCCCATGAGATTTTATTCACAACCCATGCAGCTAGAGAGAGAGCAATCTGGGTCACAGGAGCCTCCCCAAAATACAGTTTTAGGATACAGAATGCTAACCCTCTCCAGGTTTAACATACACCTCTGTGGATGTAAATTACCCAGGATCAGACCTGAAGTGCAGATGCTCCTGCCTGCCCTTTGTTGGCATCCTCCCAATTGCTCTTATTAGGTGCCAACAAAACAGGGAGAACTCTCTTCTCAGTTTTCAGAGTCTGCATGCATTAGGCACAGTTCTCTTTGTGCCTATTTCAGTCACATTAGTCCAGTCACACTCTGGGACCCACAATAGTAACTGTTGTCTCAGGCTGGCAATTAATTTCCCACCGATTTATGGATCTCCTGCCTCAGATCACAGTCTCAGATCACATGCTTATAAATGGTTTCAACCCTTGAGATCGTGGTTCCCACCAAATTATCCTACCATTTGTTCATGGCCCAAGTGATTTTGGATGCTTTTCACCAACAATTGTTTTAATCTTACATTTGTTTGTTTGTTCCCACCACTTTCCCCTCTAACTCTGAATCCATTAAGATTGATCTCTTTTCTTAATCTAAAAGTTTCACCAAGCCAATTTTTTTCCAACACACATTCCTCTCTGCCTGTACTCAACCAATCCTACCTCCGCCAGCCGTGTCTGCCACTGCTATCAGCCATGCTGGCACACCTCTAGTGTATCATTTCTTATTATGTTCAAAGTTTCTGACATTCTTTATGTCTGTTGCTTTTTTCACTGTCTAGTACTGAATTTCAGAGAGTTTCCTTACTTGCCCAACTCCATGAGATGCAGTCTTCCCATCTTTTAAATCTGGAGTTAAAAGATTGCTGGAGTATACCCTTTTTCTATTTACCATATTTTCTCCCTTTGGTAATTCTTTATAACAGTTACATTAAAGACTTTGGTTTTAAATCCAATGTTTGTGTCATCTCTTGTTTTCAGTTGATTCTTTTTCCTATTAACTATCACATCTACTTTTCCACTTCACATGCCTAATTGCTTTTATTTAAAAAATTGCTTTATACTATTTAGAGACTCCTGATTGCTTTGCCTTCCTTTAAAGAATTTTAAGTTTTATTCAGGAAAATATTTTAATCACAGCAAAACACATTGCATCAGCGAATTCTTTCATTTAGACTGAGTTGGATTAATTATTTCTAAAACTTATACATTCTGCTGTCTCAACTTGAATGTCAGCTGAAGATTAATTTTGTTTACCAATATCCCTGCACTACACCCAGTTATCCTGAAGTTCTTTATTCATTAAGGAAACCAAGATCCCCCCAACTGCTTTTCTGTTGAAATTTAGCAGAACATTTTAGGAGATTATATTATTCTAAATTTTGTAATGGCAGATTTCTGGTACTTCTCTTCTCAATCATATATCTCCTAAGACTTGACTTTGCAAATTTCAGACTTGCTTCATTCTGAAATTAATTTATTTTCCTCTATATAGTGATGCCAATGAGAGTGTCATCACTCTCTGTTTACATTCTATTTATCTAAATAACTATGGAAAAGTTTTCAAGCAGGAAGCTAAGATGATCTTTGAGCCTTGCTCATTCACTTCCTTGTTTTCAAGAGTCACATCTCTGTTGAAAATGCTTACATATGTTTTCCACAATATTCCACTTCTTTAGATGAGAAGAATAAGTCAAATTTAAACTATTTCAACCTGATTGGGAAAAAATTATTAACATATCATCACTATTTTTAAAAATTTTTAAATTCACAAGAAGCATTTAGGAAGCAATTGTTTTCCTCCTCCCCTTAGGTTGTAGGGAAGTCCCAACCGCTTCCTATTTTGTTTTTTGAGACAGGATCTCACTAAGTTCCTTAGGGCTTCAATAAGTTGCTAAGGTTGTCTCCAAACTTGTGATCCTCTGCCTCAGCCTCCTGGGTTGCTGGAATTACAGGTGTGTGCCAGCGCATTTAGCTTATCTTTTTAAATTATTACTATGTCTGATAGACAGCTTTATTTTTTAATCAGAAATTTATTTGTTGAACAATCACACAAGCTTCTAACAAAATAATATAATAATATATAGATTCTGAAAATTGGATTTATCCTCAAGAGCCCCCCAATTACCCACCCTTATCCCTTCTCCCCCTTCCCAAAACATCTCTATTAATTGAAATATAAAATCAGCAAGCCACTTTCTGAAGTACTATATATCATCAAAGATAGCAAGAAGTCCAATTTGCATTCTGTGACATTATGTAACCCAGTCATACATATCATATTTTTGTGTCAAAGAAAACATTAATTATCTTCATTATTAGTATTAAATAATAATTAATGAATAGAATGTTCCATCCCATTTCTCTCATTTTATCTTCAGGCACTAATACGTATTTAATATATATTCTGGTATCTATGTATATAACCTTGAGTTTCATGATGTTCCTTGTTCTTATCACTTTAATATACTTAATATGTTCAACTGCATATGTATGTATCCTTGACGGGCATAAAATGTTATTTATAAATATTAAAGACACACCACTAATTCTTCTAATATTTACCTTTATAATCTCAAATTGATAATTGCTCTTATCTTAGGAGACTGTGACAATTAGCATTAATGTCAATTTTTGTGTAGAATTTTCATATCATTACATATGACAAAATATTTTGACAATTGCAAAACACATAAATGAAATGAAAATATAACAGTAGTCATGAGTTTATTTATATTTACGTGTTGTATTCTAAAACAGCATTGCTTTTTATACAATGTTAGATAATTTGAATTTTTTATGGAGTAGCTTATTAAGAGAGACAAGATATGAATTTAATTGGTCTTATTTCACAATGTATTTGTTATTAGATGGAGAAATAAATGGGTTATTGAACTTTGAGATTAAAAAAAGTTTATATTTCTAAGCAATATCTTTCATTTAACATGGAAACTTAGAGTATGAGTTAAAGCATTTATATACACTCACTTTTTTAAGCTTCTTGAATTTTATATTAATCAAATTAAAAATTCATGAGTATGACTCTTAGGATGAGTACATAATGATAGAAATTCTTTTACATCTTGTGAGAAATACAATTCCTTCTTTCCATGTACACCAAGTGATAAGCCAATCATCAGTCTAAAATATGTTTTTTTAGCTACTTGACAGCATTCTTCTCAAGTACTTTACATAATATCAGATAATAATTAAAGAGCAATTTAATACAGTATCAAACACCAAATATCAAATATTTCTTTATTCCACATGGTATCATATTTTTGCTCCAATGCATGTCTAACACTGAAAAAAATACAATTACGTGTTTCTAATACTATGCAATACAGTTGTAACTCTGAAGAAATACCAGCATTATCATAAGCTATAAATCAAAATGCAAAAATGGAGAAAAGAAAGAGAAATTGATCCTAATGATTGAAAAATCAAGTCATTTCTAAAATTCAATTTTAAGTTGCAGATAAAAATCATCTTCTTTCTTCCCATTTATTTTCTTTCCTGGCCTTAGTGATCTTACCTACCTTCTTGACAGTACTATGTTTGTAGTTAACCCCTAAAAGTCAACACTTTTAACAAAGCTCCAGAAATGACGTTAATATGTTGGAAACAGTGAAGTCAAGTTTAGTTATCATAAACTGAAAGACAGATCATTTTCTAATTCCAAAAATGAATAAATGAGTAATAATAGTTCAAAAGAATGAGGGATAAGAAATTATTATTATTATCAAAATGAATTATGGCAGAAAGTGTATGACATGAAATTAATTTTAACACAAATATCTGCAATGTAAAGACATCCACAGAATTATATATCCTAAGTTTATAAATACTAACATGTGAATCTACCTTACAAATTTGAAATTAGAATCTTGGAAATTATATCTGTCCTCATAGTTTTCTATAAACCTTTACTTTTTATTTATCCACATCTTCCCAAATCGGTAGAACAATTTTAAATTCCAGTTTGATACTATATAACCCACTAGCTTTTTCTGGACTCATTATTCTAAATAAGCTTATTCTACTTGTAAGGGAGGTGATATATTCACAGAAATGAAAGATTTTACAAACTATGGAAAATATACTCCCATTATTTTCAAATAATGAAAATATTTTTATTGAAGATAAAAGGATATTATTTCCCAGTTCTTTTCACTCCATTATCACCTATTGGTTGTATTTCCAACTTGCACCTGATGACTGTTGTATACTTTTATGTCCACAGGATTCCTTCAAACTCCATTCACTTCCTCTTCCCCCTACCACTTCCCTGAAACTGTTTTCTGCTATTAAAAATCTTTGTGTGAACACCAAATCTCTATTATCTCTTGGGGAAATATATTAGTCTTAATAGATTATAAGTGTCCTTGAGTGCATGATATTAATGGAAAAAGGGAAGACGAACACCAAGTAATGTCAAAAATATTCAGTGCAGGATGGCAGATGGCAACTTTTCATGGCTGAGTGGGGTGCAGCTCAAAGCTTCATTCTCTGAGAATCTATAGGAACAAGCTGAGGAATTTTCTTTTGCTAAGACTTCATTAAATCAGCTGTAGAGAATGGAAACCCTATATAATAGAAGGGTATTCTAACTGTATACATTTGGAAATACCATTTTAAAGAATATTGTTACACAAAAAGTAGGACTGAATAATCATATATGCATTATATTGTACGTTGACTGATTTTGGTGCATATGTCCCTGGCTAAGATTTAATGAATAGATTTAAACATTTGAATTTACCTGATGAAACTCTCTAGAAAGAGTATATTACTACACCTTGGGGCTTAATTTATCATAGTCAGTAAGAATACATACTCAAGGTCAAATCACTTTTCAGTGAAAACCCAAATACTGAACTTCTTAACTGAGATACTGTTATGGTTTGGATATGAGGTGTCCCCTAAAAAACTCATATGGCAGACAATGTAGGAATGTTCAAATGTTGAAATGATTAGATTTTGAGAGCTATAATCTAGTCAGTGGATTAATCCACTTGATAGATTAATAACTTGAATAGTTTGGCAGTGGTAAATATATGGAGTTCGAGTGTGGCTGGAGGAAGTAGGTCACTAGAGGTACGTCCTCAGGCTTTGTATTATTTCTGGCTCCTTGCACTCAAGTTCTCTCTGCTTCCATGTTGTCATGAACTAAGCAGGTTTCCTTGGCCATGCTCTTGGCCATGATATTTTGTCTTACCTTGGACCTAGAGCTATGGAGTTAGCTGACTATGGAATGAAACTGAGAACTAAGTCAAAACAAGCATTTTCTTCTTTAAGTTGTTCTTGCTGCATGTGTTAGTCATTGCAAAACAAAGCTGACTAATACAGAAATCATGGGCAAGTCACTGAAATTCTGTCTGTAATATTTTTAATGTAAATTGTACGGTTTTTAAAAGTATTCACCTCACAGAATTATTTGAAGATTAAACAGTTTTTAAGTGCTTAAAATAGCATCTTGCTTATACTCAGCACTATGTAACTCCAACACAGAAGAGTATGTTTTGCATGACTGTTTATTTTAAATTATGAAATAGAAAAGTCAGGAGATATTGGCTGTTAACTACAAGATGGCATGTCCAAATCTGGGAAGCTGTTCAAATACAAATAGCCATTGCTTAACAACACTGAAACTACTGATTATAGTTGCAAATTCAAAGATTCATTAAGAATCTCAATGTATGAACTTTTTACATCAGTATTTTCAACCGACTTTTTTTTCTAAAACATAATGGAAGCGACACAAATTCCCAATTTGACCGCCCATCTCCTTAACAACTGTACCTCATTTTTTATCAACACACATGGGTGGAAACCATCACTACAAAAATGACAAAGAAGGATATTATACATTGCCACTTACTTGAAGCCTCTGGGCTAAATGGGCTACAATTCTGATTCATGACAGAAATTTCAAGAGAACGGTCTCTGAAGAAGAAAAATATGTCAAAAGCTTTTTCCACTGATGACATGTCAATTCAGAGGATAAACAGTCCATGGTGTATTAATTTTTGATGATTGTAACATAGGTGTTTATTAGCCAAACTGGGATTTAATGCCCATTAGAGGTGATGGATTAATGATTCTGAAATATCACATCATCTGTATATTCATAGAGGAGGCAATGAAGGTAATGGCTTCCATCTACTTGGTGCAATGCATCTCATATACAAGTACCCCTGAGCTCTTTATGTACTACATTACAACTCATTTTCTTGATTTACTGATGTTTAGAAAAAAGACTTTGTTTTACTTTTCCTGGTTATTATTTTCAACAGCAGGTATCAAAAATACTTCTGAGCCATTACTACTTACAACTATACTACTTACAACTATTCTCTCTTGCTAGAATAACTTTGCATTACTTTTAAAATCTTTATTAAATGAAGCCTATCGTTTAAATATATTTATAATCTTTTTTCATCATTTTGATATTGTATTTTATTGGCTCTAAGTTGTTGTTTTCTGTGATTCATACCATATTTGGGTGATTTATACCATTATTAAAACAGGAAAAAACAAACATCAACATCATCAATTAAACAAAAAGAAGCCATAAAACATGAGACACATCAACATTTCTGATATGTTATAATTTGAAAATATTTAACTTTAAAATTGACAAATTATTTTTTTTTGTTCTTCTGGATCATAGTAAAAATGATTATCTTAGGTACATTATTTCTTATAGCAGCTGATATTTTTTTTCTGAGCAGCCTCTGACATTACAATAGGTTATGTTGTCCTAGACAAAACAAACAGATAAGTGCCTGTTGGAGGTGCAAGGAGTGGAGATAGAGGGGGAACATTGACATTATTGGTAAAAGTGTTTGCCAGTGGTGTGGCACCTGCCTGTAAACCCAGTGGCTTTGGAGGCTGAGAAAGGAAGATCAAGAGTTCAAAGCCAGCCTTAGCAACTTAGTGAGGGCCCTAAGCAACTTAGTGAGACTCAAAATGAAAAACTAAGACAGACTGGAGATGTGATTCACTGGTTAAGAGCTCCTGGGTTCAATACCTAATACCAAAAAAGAAAAAACGTTTTATTTCACACAAATTTATAGTGGTAGACATTTAGAGAATGCTTAGATTAATAAATGCTGGACTGTACATGTAAATTTCAAGTACAAAGCCATGTCAGCTACCATCATCTTTTTTGGACTCAAAATAAATTATTTCAGGAAGCTATAGCAATGTGATGACAATAAACCAACAAAATGTTTCTTTTGAGTCTTTCTAATACTCCAAAGGTATGATATTTGAAATAATTTATCCTACGTTATACATTATTTATATTGCAATTAATTAAGTTTATATGTAGTAGTTGAATAATATAAGACTTTATTTAGTCTATCTATCCAATACATCTTTTAAAAAATTATATTGAGAGAGGGTGACAGAAGTTTTCAAATACAATCTCAGAATGTGTTTTTCATGGCTATGTGAATGTGAAGGACCCAGAAGTGCTATGGTCATTTTTATTGGTTCATTATAATTTATACGTAACAGTGGGATTCATTACATCATATTCATACATGCACATAATTTGATCAGTCTCATTCCCATGCACCTTTCTTTTCCCTCCCTCCTTTCCTATCCCCTGAACCACTTGCTCTACACTACTGCTATCCCTTCATTAATATTATCATTATTTCATTCACTACATTACAAGTATATATGAATATATATGTGTGTATGTGTGTGTACACATATATGTACCTCATTGTGATATATTTATACATAGACATGTCATATCTTGGTAGATTTCATTCCTTAGTAATTTTTGTGGCTATTACAAAAAAAAGCTATTTATTACAGGTTCTGGATGAAATGTGGTGAAAGGGCAACTCTTATAGACTGTTGGTTAAAAGGTAAATTAGGACAGCCATTAGAGGAAACATTATGAAGCAGTTTTAATCAGCTTTTTCATTGTTGTGAAACAAGTACCTGACAAGAACAGTTTTAAGAGGAAAAGTTTATTTTAGGGGCTCATGGTTTCAGAGGTCTTAGTCCATGGAGGAAAACCAGCTCTATTCCTCAGGACTCTAGGTTAGGCTGAACATCATGGCAGCAGGTGTGGCTTCAGGAAACAGAAAGCTCAAGGTGTTCCATCAGGAAGCAGAGCAGAGAAATTCCATACTAGATACAGAATAATACCCTGAAGGAACATCCCTAACGACCCATCTTCTCCAGCTATACCCTACCACTCTTCAGTTGCAAGCTCAAGCTAATTCCTGTAAAGGGAATAGCTCACTGATTGGGTTAATGCTTTTATAACCCATTCATTTCATCTCAGTCTTCCCAAGCTGTCAAATGTAAGCTTTTGGGGGACACCTCACATTCAAACCACAACAGAAGCCTACTAAAAATTTAAAAACAGAACTAAAATATGATCCAAGAATTCCACTATTAGGTAAGCATCCAGTGGTATTGAAATCATTATGTGGAAAAGATGTCTACAATCCCATGTTTATTACATCAATATTAATTATAGCCAAGATATGAAATCAAACTGTAATGTTCATGAACTGATGAATGCATAAAGAACATTTGGGACAGATATACACATAGTGAAATACTATTTAGATGTTAAAAATGAATGGATTCCAGCAATTTAAATCAATATGGATGCAATTAGAAGCCACTACATTATTTACAATAAGTCAGGCACAGAATGACAAGTATTGCATTATCTCATTTATATGTGAAATCTTAAAAATATGATCTTATATAAGTACGGAGTATAGTAGTAATTACTGGAGGCTGGGGTGGTTAGGGAGAGAAGGTAATTTGGATGTGCAATGTTGATCAAAGATTCCTAATTACAATTAGATAGGAGAAATAAAATTCAATATATCTATTTTAGAGCCAAGTTATGACAGTTAATAATGACATTATATCCCTGAAAATATAAAGGCAATGGATCTTATGTGTTCTCATCAAAAAAAAACAACTATTTGAACTAATCATTTAACATTAACTAAGCTAATTAACTAGATTTAATTATTCCACACTATATATGCCCTTTTGAACATCACATTGTAAATAAAAAAGGGTGTTATCTGTCAATTACAAAGTATTGTAAAATGTATGGCAAATGAAATTGTAACAATAGATTAAATTAAACAGGGCACCGATCTAATTTGTTTTGTGAATGTAATGATTGGGGAACAAGTATGATCATTTTGTTCTGATAATCTCTATTTTCCTGTCTTATATTGGAGGCAGAGTGAATGCAACATTTAACTTTGTTTTAAAGGATGGACTGAAAGTTAAAGTCATAGGTAACAAGTGACTTTCCAGATCTATAAGAAACACTGCTACTGGCTATATCCAGTGCTGAACAGCTTGCCTCAACTGAACAAGGCCACTGAGGCAATCAACACCTCCTTCAATAGCTAGCTCTCCAAACTGTTCAGCTCTTCAGAGGAAACCCATGGCTACCTTGATAGGAAGGCAAATTAATGATTATAAGTTATATTCAGGGAGAAATTATCAAGCAGAACATATTTGAGTGTAATTGTTAAGAAGTAAAATATTATTCCAGGACTACAGGGATAGTAGGACATGAAAACCCTGGGAGAACAGGCGTATGTTGTCACACTTCTATACAGTACCTGAATGACTCAGATGGCATCATGACTGAAAAAGCAATAGATGCACTGAAAAAAAATTTTGTACAGGTGACTACGTAGAGGTGACTAATTATGGTTAAAATAAGTTAATGCTAATATGACTTAAATCTGAATGAATGAGTTAGATTTACTTTGTCTTTGATTTAAAGTCATTCATTTTACTTTTTTATTTTCTTTTTTTTTTTTATTTTATATATTTTTTTTAATTTATTTTTTGAACAACCTTACACGATTTTAACAAAATAATATAAAATGTGTATAAAATGTGTAAATATTTTGGATATTGCAATTATCTCCAGAAGTGCCC
>PVKS010030001.1:0-24816 GCA_004027875.1 Aplodontia rufa | reverse complement strand
CCCTGGATAACAAGGTATATATACATTGATTACTGTTGGTTTGATAATGTTTCCCTCTCAATTGTTTCTCTATATACTTCTAATAAAAAAAATAAAGGGAGGTGCATCAAAACAACAGATAATTTTGTATATGTTTTATCCCAGTTTCTTTTAATTAGCATATTTAGATAATTTACATTTAAGATAATTATTGAAATGTTAGCGATTATATCTGCCATTATGTTGTTTGCTGTTTGAATCCTTTGCTTTTGACTTTTATTGGTTCTCTTGATTTATTTGTGGTATCTCTGAGTTTGTCTATTTGCATAGATTTTTGTTGTTGTTGCTCTGATTCTTATAATCAGCATATGACTCGTTACAAACTACTGATATAAAGGTCAAATGCACTTCACTTTTATTTAGATTTCTTTATGTCCAATTTAGGCCCCTATTGCACTCATGATACCTTTAAATAATAAAGACTTGAATATCCAAAGAAAAAAATAAATAAATGGAGAACAATAATACAGAAAAAAATGTGATAAAAGTACTAAGCTCTAAAACTTTTTCTTTCCTTACAAGAACTCTTTCAATTTGTTATTGTGTTTATGTTTGCTATTTAATGTTCTAACTAAGGAAAAATTACAATGTAAAGTTATTACCATGACTTTTATTGATCAACTTTGTATTTTGAAATGCAGTTTTAAATTCAAATGAAAATATAAGTGCATTTAGCTCATATGGAATCAGCAGAATGACACAATTCAGATTTTAATAGCTCATACATGCATAAATATTTCAAAATTCTTACCAGAAGAATGGAAACTCTGGCAGAAAACTACCTTAGTGGCTTTGGAGGCAAATTACAGCTAAAAATAAAATATGGTCTTTTGGAAATTACAGTGTGTTATCCTTTCCTACTTCATTTAGTTAGTTTAAGTTGCAGAAGACTTAAATTGTACAGGTTGAGCATCTCCAATTTAAAAATATGAAACCTGAAATATTCCAAAATATGAAAACTCATGAGTACTGATATGATGCCACAAGAGAGAAGTCTCACACTTGACCTCAAGTAATGGGTTGTTGTCTAAAGGCATGTGCAATAAAAATATTGTATAAAATCACCTTCAGGTTATGAAGCATAAATGAATTTTAGGTTTAGACTTGGGTCATCTTCCCAAGATACCTCGTTTGGTATATGCAAATTCTCAAAAATCTGAAAATTCTGAAATGTTATCTACTTCTGGTCCTCAGCATTTGGCCTGGGGACACAACCTGTGCTGTCTTTGAGTGCAACTAAACTCCTACACATCAAGGTTCATTGGAATTCTGTGCTCAAGGAGCATCACTGATGATCTATACAAATAGGGAGAAAAGAATGTTATATATGTGTATTGTATATATCTGTTTGGTTCATGTGCATACTTTATTCACTCATATTTCTTAGGAAACACAAACTTAAAACAGTATTAAGAATTTCAAGATGATGATGGCAGGACATTAAGCTACCATGTGACTCTTTTGAATGTGGGGATGTGCACAAAAGCACAGATCACACACTCAGAGCAAGCCCCAATAATGAACAGCCTGATCTGTGATCTCACATGGTAGTAGGATCAACCGCTAGACATATGAATGAAGATCTCTCCAGGATACTGTCCAAGAGCTATTGATCACTCCTTACCTCTAGGGTTCCTGGCTGCAGTCCCAAGCACCAGGACTCATTTTGAAAGGGCAAATTGGACAGAACAGCCTTTAATTAGTATAAATGAAGAGAAATCAGCTGGGTAAAGATAACTGAATTATCTAATTAAATTTCAGATTTTAATGGAAAATCTATTTGGGTGTATGCATGTCCTGTCACCTAGATCTACTGTTCTGGTACAGAGATGACACTAAGTTTGGTAGATTTCTATACTTGTGTTTCCTACTCTTTTGAACTGAGGAAATAATTTTGGAAAAGCAGTGAGGTGAATACATTGGAGAGAAGGGATTAAGTGTGGGCCCTCGAGCCAGATTGTCCAGTGTTTGAATATTGTCTTAATTCCTTACCACTTGGTGAACTTGGGTCAGTTATTATAATCTCTCTGTGACTCGATTTCTCTTTTAAAAATGGAGGAAATGATATTACCCATCCTATTAATTGCTATGAGTAATTAAATGATCTAAGTGAGTTCCATACACAAAATATTTAAAAGAGTGTCTAGCAAATGAGAGACACATACACGATTATTATTAATAATTTAGCTAGCTAATAATTTATTTTGTGGAGGAATAAATTAAAGTTTGACATGGGATTGCGTCTCAGAAGGTAGTGTTGTTTTAACTTCATGAAATTACATGTTTTGTATATTTCAGAAAAATGTAGTGTTCACAATATAAATTCATATAGTTGATTTATAATTATTTCATAAATTATGTGATTGTTAACAAATCCAATGAAATCTATAATCTTTAAAATATGACATTAAATAAACTTTAAAATCTGAATTCACTTACAAATATTCTCTGAACCTTCAAAAAAAAAAAAAAACTAAATCCATCTCCATTATTTCGAGAAATAGCCCATGTAGGAAAGGCAAGCCGAGAAAATTACTGGAAGACTACCCAGTGACATCTATTACAGAGGCTCTACTGATGAACAGGGATGAATTTAAACTTGCTTTTATTAACTCTAGGCCACTGTCACTGAGCGAACTTCAGAGGTTTGCTAGAGTGGCCCTTTTCTCCTCCTTTTCTTTACCAATTGCCTCTGAATTATAGCTTCTACTGTTGCTGATGTGTTGGCAAATATCCACAAGCCATTCTAGGATTGAGTCATTTTTAATCACTTTAACTGTTAGCATTTAGTATTATAAGTCATTCTCAAGTTAACTGGCCAGTGTATCCACAGCAATTAGTTTCCATTTGCTGATCTTTCTCAGGCTTACCCAGCACTATGCATGGTACCCAAACTCATGGAGAGAGGTACCAGCTGGTAGTCTACTGCTGTGCTCAGCCTAGGAGCGTGGGTGAACAGTGTGTGTTTTTGCATAAAGAAGGAGATTCGTGTTAGAATAACAACTGTTTCTGGTTAAGCATGTTCAAAAAGAGGAAAAGTGTTATTAAAATGATGAAAACAGTTTCTTGGATCTATGGGTATGTTCAATATGGGGTGTAGGGTGTTATAATGATATTTGTATACGGATTGTCCATTGGTTTTTCTACTATGTGCAAAATAGAGTATTTGGAACTTTTAGAAAATATAGATAGATATGTGTAAAAAATAAACATCTTTGTATTTAAAAGGAACAAGGACTCTACATAGAATATTTTGATGTGATATTTAGCTTAGATTTCTCTTCACAGCATTTGGATATTTGTATTGGAATTACGTAGCTTTTAGTGTGGCTTTTCTGATCTGGATCTCTGAGGTAGGCTATTTTGACTCTTTCATTGAAATAGATAAGAAAGGAAATTGTGTTCCTGGTGAGAAACCAACAGTTATCTTCCCCTTCACACACATGAACCTCTGAAAGGTATTATTCTACTGTAGCAATTATTTTGAACAATAACTAGCTTCAGTGAATTAAATTCACTTTTTCCCCTTTCCCACCGGCACTTAGCTGCAGGTTTACAGCATCAGAAAAACATCTTTTCCAGGCAGTCGGTCCTCTGTTCTTACCTCATGGAGTGTTCAAGCAAGAGTGAAAGGTCTTTAGATTTCCTTTTCTTTCCCTTTTTGTCTGCTAGGTTGACATTTTTGTATTCATCCTTGGATTTACCTAAAATGCATAACAATGATAATTTGTACAACTTTGGTAAAATATAAATGAAGGAAAGTTCATCTACAAATGTTCAAGCTTGGTATTTCTCTTCAGGTTACATAGTTTGAAACAACACAGCAGGTTCTAATATCCATGAAATAAAAATCTTAGGAGCAGAAGAAACCCATTTCTAAGGACAGTTGGAAACTGCTTGTCTGAGATTCTGCTGCTTAGAATAAAAGATACCATGTGGTTTCATACTTCTGGAGAACAAGATTCTTCTGTTTGGGGAACTTCACACTGTTTGACTGTTTATTTTCATTAAAAAAATCCAAAATGGAAGACAGTTTGATCTCATAATGTAGTGTAGTACTTCTAAAGGCATGCTCTTTGTCTCCAAGGGAACTTTGAAAGAAATCAGTGAGGTTGGTAGAAATGACGATGGCTGTGGGAGAGCTTTGCATTATTAAGGTTCTCTTAACTAAGGGACCAGATGGTATTTACATGAGTCAATTCCCACCCAATTGGCAGCCTCAGCTGTATTTAAAGTAGAAAGATGAAGACAGCAGAAATTACCAGAATATGCTTTTGAAGAAGAGGATTCAATATGTCATAGCTTATGATGAAGCAATTTCCAGATAAGATTTCTGAGGGTGTGTATTTTGTGTTGTCTTTACAGTAGAAAATGCTTAGAATAGATATAATTATATATGTAAAACTACACAAATATATGCATTATCTATCTATCTACACATACTATATATATATATATATATATATATATATATATATATATATGACATAAAAGTAAGGTCCAACGAACTATAAAGAGTGTCTTTTGATATATTTTATGGCATTAATACTAGAGAAAATACGATGCTGACATATCATGTTTAAAAACAAACACACTTCCAGATTCAGTTCAAGCCAAATGAAATTTGTATGTTGAAAAAAGACAAAGGATTATTCTGGAATTCAATGAAAGTTTAGATAATGCAGATATATTTATTAAATATCTGCAGAGCATGCAGTTATATATGTAATAAAAAGCTTTTGGAAGGAAGTATAATTTGCCTAATACTTAATAGAAGATGGAATGCTATAAGAACATTAGAATGCTATTATATATACATCATAAGGTTTATGGAATGTTATAAAGACATTAGAATGCTAATATATATACATCATAAGGTTTAGAAATTGTATTTGAGGAATATTATTAGCAAATAATATTGGATAGAATGTTTCTAATTTATTAAAAATGTCTGGAAATTATAATTTGCATTAAGTCATTGTAGTAGCCAGCTTTTTTGACAATCAGAGCAAATAATGAGGTAAAAAAAAAAGACTTCTCTTTTAAGAAAGAGCATGGGGGGCTGGAGCAGTGGCTCATCGGTTGCAGTGCTTGCCTGGCATGTGGGAGGACCCAGGTTAGTACCCAAGCACCATGTACACAACAGAGTGTAGGGGCAATGAGGGCCACATGAAAAACTAAATAAAATTGATTCTCTCTTTCTTTTCCTTTCTCTCAGTCTTCTTCTCTTACAAAAGAGAGAAAGAAAGAAGAAAAGAAAAGGGAAGAAAACACGGACAAATATGTACATTTTATCTGGATTTTATTAAGCATAAAAAATATAACAAGTCAGGCTGAAGCCACATCTCAGAGATTACGGTGCTTGCCTGGCATGTGCAAGGACGTGTGTTTGAAGCCTAGCACCACGTACACAAAGAAATGTTGGAGCAATGAAAGTCACGTAAAAAATTGAATAAAATTTATTCTCTTTTCTCTCTCTCTCACTGTCCCTCTCTCTTTAAAAAAAAATTACAAGCCTAAGATTGTGAATACTGTAGTACAACTGGCAATTTATGATGTAGCAAGTGTTCTTAATATTTAATTATTGTGTAGTAATTCATAAATAGGGCACTGTACTATAAAAATAAGAGATATATGAAGCTTGGAAATGCCAAAAAAATTTGTTAACTTTTCTTATATATTAAAATTAACTATTTTGTTTTCCATTCTAAATTCCTTTTGAGGCTCATTTATTTCAAATTTATTACTAAATTACTACTTATGCCCCAGACTTCTGTTAAACTGTATTTGCACATTTTGGAAAATTCAGATTATTTTTTAAGTTGATATGTCTGTATTTTAAAAAATAAGCAAAATACCTTTCAATTTAAAGTAGCTGTCTAATATCCAGAATATATAAAGAACTTAAAAAACTGAACATCAAAACCACAAATAATCCAATCAATAAATGGGCTAGGGAACTAAACAGAAATTTCTCAACAGAGGAAGTCCAGAAAGCCAATAAATATATGAGAAAATGTTCTACATCGCTAGCAATCAGAGAAATGTAAATCAAAACTTCATAAGTTTCCACTTCACTCCAGTCAGAGTGGCAAAAGTGAAGAATATAAATAATAACACATGCTGGAGGGGTTGTGGGGAGAAAGTAACGTACTAACACACTGCTGGTAGGACTGTAAACTTGTACAGCCACTCTGGAAAGCAGTGTGGAGAATCCTCAAAAAACAGGGATTGGAACCACCTTATGACCCAGCTATCCAACTCCTGGGTATTTTCCTAAAAGAGCTAGAATTGGCATACTACAGAGACACAGCTACATCAATGTTTATAGCAGCTCAATTTACTATAGCTAAACTATGGAACCAATCCAGATGCCCCTCGCTGGATAAGTGGCTTCAAAACTGTGATTATACACACACACACACACACACACATACACAAAATGGAATTCTACTCTGCTATCAGAGAGAATGATATCATGCCATCTGCAGCCAAATGGATGGAGATGGAAAAAGTTATGCTGAGTGAAATATCCCAAACTCAGAGACTTAAGGGCTGAATGTTTTCTCTCAAATGTGGAAGCTAGAGTAAAATCTAAGACAGGATGAAAGCTAGCTAAGCTCAAATATTGAACTCAACATAGGTGAAATTTCACATAAGCATGGAGAACCACAACTATGAAGCTGGAGGGAGGAGGGAGGGAGGTATTAGGGGGGTTATCAATACAACTGGGAACTCTCAATTCCCATGAAAAGCCCAACTATACACAGGCAGGCAGAGAGGATCAGAAAATCCAAAAATTAATACGCATGTATATGCTTATTTCTACCTATAACATGGGCTAAACAGAGGAGACATGAGAGTAGGGAGTGAACAAAATGGGGGAGATCCTGGACTAGGATTGGCCTTAACTTACTCTGTCAATATCCAAGTATGCATGAATATGTAACAACAATTCCCTCCCACATGTAGACTATGTCAAAAAATTAAAAATAAAATAGTAAAATTTTTAAAAATTTTTCACTGGATCAATTATATACAATTATTTATAGCATGTATTTGCATAAACTTATAATGTTATACAATTTATATATATTTATGTGATATATATGATCTAAATACATATAATTGTATGCATATAATTATACACCATATATTATTTTACATATTTATAATATAAAATTACTGATTTGGAAACTAAAACCTTGCTTTGATCAAAGGACAAATTCTTTCCAAATGAACTATTACATTGACATTTAAGTCTACTTATGCCCCTTTTATATCTTACATCCTTTAAATTGATTATTAAATAATTGTTCAAAAAATAACTGGATAATGTTAAAACTAGATTATTTTCTAGTTTATATAATTTTATAAGAAAGTGAGAGAGAACAAGAGAGTTAATTTTTTTTTTATTTTTTCATCTGTTTTTCCCCTTCAACTTGGTTGTCTGTGTGGTGCTGGGGATCCAACCCAGTTTCTCCTGCATCCCAGGCAAGTGCTCTACTGATGAACCACCTCTCCAGCCCTATATTATATCATTCTTAAAATGTACTGATGTTAAGGTATAATCTTAATTTTTAAAAATGAACTATTTGGTGTGTCCCATAGCTTTCCTCATTTACTTTAAAATGACTTGATCATTCTGCAGAACATCTCTCAGTTTATAATCTTATTGATAAAGAAGATTTGCTTTCCTTCGTTGGCTCTGCATATCAACATCTGCCTCTTTGCTTTATATATCTAGGTGAGAATATGCAGTGCCATAAGTCTTTGTTCTTTTTTTTCTTTCTTCTATTGCTCTAAGGCCAGAGAAATGATCAAAAATGCAAAATAAATTTGGTTTAAATTCTATTCACCAATAGATTCTCATTCAGAAAGGAAAAGGAGATAAACATTTAAATACTATTAACACAATACAAAAATGAATAAGTATATTAAAAACTTAAAGATAGAATGCTGTAGAAGTTGACAGATGGAAAATTTGCTTAAATTTAAAGAAAGAGGCTTTAAAAAAGAATTAGAATTTAAATAGAGTTTGGAAAGAAATGAACATATGTCCTCATGATGGGAACATATGATTTAAGTTACAGAAATAAAAAAAAATGTTTACTGAAAACTAAACTGAAGTGTAGAGGTTACATACAAGAAAAAATTTGTGGGAAAATTCCAAAAGCTATTGTCAGACCACATGATGGAAGATCTTGTTTGATGGAAGGGACTGAGTGTTTGTCTTCCCCAAATTCATTTACTGACTTATTAACCCACAGAGTGATGGTATTGGAAGGTAGGCCTCTGGAGGGTGATTAGATAAGAAAGGTGGAGGGCTGAAGAATCAAATTAGTGCCCTTACAAAAGAGGCCCCAGGGAAATCACTCGTCTTTTCTTTCAGGTGAGGTTATAGTGGGAAGATGGCAGATCATGAACCAGGAAATGAGGGTCTACCAACACCTCAGTCTCAGAATTCCCAGGCTCTAGAAATGTGAGAAACAAATTTCTAATGTTTATAAGCCACCCAATCCATGATATTTTGCTGAAGTTGACTGAACAGATTAGGATATTTGATAAGAATAGGATAATTGTATCTAACACAATGCAGAAAATAAGAATGTTCCTGAAAAAGGCAGTGATATTTTGAAAACCTCAAGATTAATAAGGTAAAGGTGTACAGGTTGTGTTAAATTAAAGATGAAAAATGGAAAAACATTATAATACTGTCACAGGAAGACAAATTACACATAATAGATGGCTGATCTGGATTAGTATACGGGAGCCTTTGACTTGATATTAATAATGTTCAATGTTAAATAATTTAAAAATAAGTAAATGAAACATTAAATAGTCAAATTGCATTGTTAACAATTTCATGTTTTATAGAGACTTAGTCCCTTTAAAAATATATCAAAATATAATTTGGAAAACTTATTATGTCCTAGACAGGGTTTTAGGCTCTGGGTATATACAAATGCATCAGATATATTCTCTCTCCTTGAAGAGATTTTAGGGTAACAGGAGGGGGGCAAGCATACTGTCCTATATTGAAAAGGGCTCCTATGCTTATATATATGGTGTGTGGTCATATAACAGGCATTTTCCTCGCATCAGGGCTGGTTGTTGGCGGTTCAATAATCTAACATAACTTAGGCAAAATGAAAACCTCTTCATTGCACAAAAAACACAGGTAATTTTGGAGAGAAGTAAGAGCCTTCTCACAATGACAAGGAAATCCACATCTCTTATATGATGAGAATAATGTATGGTATAAGAAGAGGAGGTACTATACTGCACAGATAAGTAGAGACACTAAAGTATGCTAAAAGGTTCCAACTATGTACTAAAATATATCAGAAGCTTCTATCTATGACAGTGACAGCATCAAACATGCAATTTTGAAAAGTCACTGAAAGAGATAATTTATAATTGAAGCATGGAAGATGTGAGGTAGGCAGTTCATTTTTGGAGTTGTTGAAAAATTTGATGTGATCCTGAAATAAAGTATAAGTTGAGGGAATTTAGTAAGAAGAGACACGTCTAATGAAAGATTACTGAAATGAGAATTTATTGGAAGTGGTATGTTGAAGAACGAGGAGAAAATAAGACCAATTATTTTGTTTCTCACTTAGGCAGTTTCGTATTTGAAAGTTTTATATACTTAGAGAACACAGAAGGTGGTGAATGCATGAGAAAATATGTTGGCAAATTTGTTTAACAAGATGGAATAAGTCCCAATGGAACAGTCAAGTGGGGATATTGAAAGAACAATTGAATATGTAAGTAATGCAAAAGAGTTATTAAAACTTTTGCTAATCAAAGAATTATCTGTGGAGCACTAACATCAGTACCATCTGAAATTTTATTAATAAATGCAGAATCTCAGGTCCCATCCCAGAAATATAGACTCAGAATCTTCCTTTAAACAAGGTCCTATATAATTCAAATAAAAAATTAAATTATGAAAAGCACTGACTGACTTTAAATCTACATACACACACACGCACACACACACACACACACACACTCATACATTCATACATGTGGGTCGTTACTATTTAAGTAATAACAAAATCTATGGAAATATGTAAATAGAGCACAGAAAAGTGGAAATTAGAAAACTGCTGGAAACACCAGCCTTTAAAGGAGGATGGAAGAAGATGAACTTCAGAATGAAACAGGATTATTTGAAGGTGAAGAAAAACCACAAAATGATGTATTAAAGAAATGGAAGAAGAAAGGCATTCTAAGTCTAAATAATTAGCTATAATGAGAAAGTTGATGGCATGGATCTAAAGCAGCAACCCTCCATTCCTACATAGCTCAGAACTGCAGAAGTGGAAGAACAGCTGACCAGAGAAATGGGTGACAGAGACAGTACTCTAAACTCAATCTTGGAAAGACTGAGACTTTGAGGGATCTGGAATTTGGTTCTTATAGCAGAAAATAAGAAAATAATTAAAGCTGGGTTCAGTGGTACATGACTATAATCCCTGCCACAAGTCTGTGACAGGAGGACTGTAAGTTCAAGGCCAGCCTCAGTAGCTTATCAAGGCCCTGAGCAACTTAGTAAGATTCTGTCTCAAAATAAAAAATTAAAAAAAGGGCTGGAGACGTGGTTCAGTGGTTAAGTGACCCTGTGTTCAATCTCAGGTATACAAAAAGTTTTTTCTTGACCCTTATTTTAGTCAACGTTTTAATTGCTGTGACCAAAATACCTGACAAACAATTTTAGATAAGGAAGAGTTTATTTGGTGCTCAATCCACAGGTGGCCAGCTCCATTGCTCTGGGCCCAAAGTGAGGCAGAACATCATGGTGGAAGAGAAAAGCAGTTTCGAACACAATATTGAGGAGGCAAAGAGACTAAACATGGTCCACCAGGGACAAAATATATACCACAAAGCCATGCTTCCCAAGTTGTTTAGGGTCTAAGTTGCCCAGACTGGCCTTGAACTTGAGATCCTTATGCCTCAGCCTCCTGAGTGGTTGAATTACAGGCACATGCTACCTTGCCTGACAAAATAATACAATTTTTAAAAGAGGAATGGGTCAAAGAAAAAAAAAGAGGAGAAATAAAAAAAATTCTTAGACTCAAAAAAGAACACACAGTATTTCAAAAATCACTGGGACAATATAAAGGTGAAATCTTAAAACCACTTCTCATATTGAGCATTATTATTTATGATCATTGAGAGTACGTACTATCAATAGCACTATCAATAGTATCTGTGTGTAGGACAGATTTTTGTGGGTTAGTAAATTTTAAGAAAGATTCATGCTGATATATTGAAGGGAAAGAGTCAATATAGAGGAATGCATGAAGACATACAAGGAGCAAGAAACAAGTGATGAAGCAAACCTCTGGAGGGTACCTTTATCCTTAGAGGGAATGAAAAGACCTATTCTCAACACTGGTTGTACATTTCAATCACTGGTATCTTTTTAAACATGACAAAGTCCTGCTCTTCTCAGACCAGATGAGTCAGAATATCTAGCAATACGGCCTGGATGGTACTTGGGATATTAAAAAATATTTCATGTGAATGTAACCTTCAGCCAAATTTGAAAACTACCTGATGGGCATTGCTGCCAGAAAGGAGAAGATGACACCTGAAGAGTTAGTTACACCAAAATACTGTGACATATTTTATATCCAGTTCCCTAAGTGGAAGGAAACACAGATGTGCCCTTTTACCAGAAGGAAGTTTAATGAGAGGCACGTTAGAAAGAGTGATCATGAGTTTCTAAGTTGGAATAAGACAGGAAATTTACAGTATTTCATCAGGAGACATTTCTTTTCTCCCACAAGTAGGAAATTAGGTCTTCAGGCAGAGTGATATGTGTACATGGTCCCTGATGATACAAATGGAATCGATATAGTTATTGTGGGTTACAGAAAGAAAAGAGTTGGCCAGGAGAATGTGTTCTGATTTTCAGAACCTTCTGAATGGACTGAGGTTTAGCAAGATGATGATTTTTATTTTTATTTTGAGTTGTGCTGAACTATGTGAGTATAGGAGAGAACAAGAAACTGCTATGACATTTAGGGTATTTTTTCTGTTGTTGAAAGTGAACAGGAATATAAAGGAGTTGAATGTATTGACAAGAGCTGAAATAAAAGGATGTGGAATGAAAACTGTAGAAGTGAATTCAATAAAAATAGGGTAGAGTGCGGGTCAAGGATGGATTTAAGGTTAAAGGGACATTGTAGTTTAAATACGTGCTCTGGGAATAAGAGAACTAGTGCAGTGGAAGGTTAAGATGTTGTACTCACACAATTAGATAGTGGAGCTTCATAGGTCAAGTGGAGCAATTCTGGCTGATACAAGGTCTACTGCTGCCAAAAAATAGGCATGTTTTAGTGAAGTTGTGATTTAATTCAAAGCAGAGAAATAATTCATAAATGTGAGGTTTGGGTCCATCTATATAGACTCTGAGGGATTTCAATTGGATTGGACCAAAGAGGAAGACTGTGTCAATTGTCCTGGTTCTTGATGAATATGAAGAAGTGATAGGAGCTAATCACATGATCACAAAGTAGAGGTCCTGAAACTCAGACAGGATCCTAAAAGTGAAGTGAAATTATGATGTCATGTGGCAGTGGGAAAGAGTGAAATGTTGGATCTGCCACATGGCTAAGCAGCTTTTTTAAAACTTGCTTTTAATGGCAGTGGGAAAGTGATATGGGAAATAGGAATACATTTAATCCATCCATCCGCCTGGTATTACATTCTATTTTCAAGAATTTCTCTTTTGCATTAGATGCTCAGTTTCATTAAGTCACTTCTCTATCCAGATGTAAGCTTTTGGCTGGCACATTCTTTGAATAAATAGCATTTGTGACACCGAAATAGTTTTCACATACTAAGATCATTCTTAAGCACAGTGTCTAGATTTTATTATTATTATCTTTAAACTTCTTGGATTTCAGCCATGTGTGCTTAAATTCTTGATGCTAATTAACCTACATTATATGGTGATTTTTAGCCTCTTCAGCATTGCTAACTGAATTGTTAAATAACTTTAGCTTTTTCAGGATCCAGCATCAGTTTGGTGACTCTTCTCATGTAGCTTAATATTTACAGTTTAGTAGATCAGGCTATGGAATTTGTGAATTATCTTACAAATATTCCTGATAGATTGTTATTGGTTAAAACATATTTGGCAGACTTGGCTTGAGTTATAAATTTTGAAGATGGTTGAAAATTAAAGACTTTACAAATGCATTGTCTTGGTTGTGTCTATCTTAAAGATAAATTATGCAAATTCTTAGTTATTACTAACAATTCCTATAGGATTTAACACTAGTCTTAATAACGTAAGAATATTTGTAGGATAATTCTGAGTCTAATTTACCAGTTCTTCCCTGGATGGAAGTTCCATCCTGAGTTAGTTATTCCATTCACAGAGCATTGCACAGTGAGTACTAGAGAAACATAAGTAGCGGTTGCGATTGACAGAAGGATCTGTCTCGGTAACAAGCATCAGGAGGGTATTGTCATCTTTTTCACATAATATTATCTAGGGTTTAAATTTGATAGAAAGTAGCTGATTATGTTTCTCACTTTTGGGTTTTTTCTTCCTTTAGTCTTTTAGGCAATGTCTTATTTTCAATGTAGCAGGAATATTGAGGAAAGCAGGTGTGATTATGCCTAACTTTTAAAATAATTGCTCTTTATCCTCTAAAATATATCCTTTTACACTATGGAATAAGTTCACTAATGAATCTTGTCTTCTTCTCTCCTCTATAACTATTATAAGTGAATAGGGTAGGAAGATGTCAATAATGAGTGAAGGTGATGATAATGGGAAAATAATGAAGAATGCATAGCCAGTGATGAGAAAATACAATCCTCCCATGTATATTTTAAGCTGAAATTAAATAATTTCTATGATTTTAGTGATTTAAATTTATATTGGTCAAGTGTATTGGTGTATTCTTGTAATCCTGCCTAAAAGGATTACAGGAGGATGACAAGTTTGGTGCCAACCTTGGCAACTTAGAAAGACCCTATCCAAAATTAAAAAACAAAATTAAATTAATAGGGCTGGGGGTATAGCTCATAAGCATAGATCCTTGGGTTAAACCCCCATTGTCATTAATTAATTAATGAATTTTCTATTTATAAGTAGTTTTGGGACTAATAGCATATTTTCTATGCTTTTTAAATCAAGCAGAATTCCTGCAGAAGTGGTTAATTGAGAAAATGAATGTTTTTGTTTATTCATAAAAATACAAGCAACATTATGTATGAAGAGGAATATCTCACATTATCCAAATTTTAAAAATCAGGAATTTTTGTTTATGCATATAATAGGATTTCTAAAATATTTAATGAAAATGTAAAGAAGCAAAATGTTATGTGCACATTCTTTTACCATTATATATTTTTAAAAGGCAACATACAAGAGTATTATTAGAACTGTGTGGCTGAGGGTCATTTAAAGGGTGGTAGAATAGAAAGTTAATAGAAATTCCAAATACCAAGAAGTATTTAAAAATTTATACCTAATTTATTGCCTTCTCATTACCATCTATTTTAAGTCAATCAGTTTTTAATTTGTTTTGACTCATATTAAACTGAAACTTTTGAGGGAAATGAAAATGTACAGTATTTTATAGCTGATAAAGTGATAAAATATTGAATGGAAGTTATTGAGTCATTTTAGCTTGAAATAATGAATTAGACACTAGTCAATATTTAAAAAAATTGTACAATTAATTAAAGGAATGTTATGTTTTGAGAAAATAAATTAGAGGAGGTTTTAAAAATAGAATTTAGTTACTATTCCCATTGTGTCTGTTTTCCCATTGGCAAAGTGGTGAAATGAGTTAGTTTATCAAATAATTCAGTTCACACCTAACCATCACAAACTAAACATAAGTTTTGAATGTTTGTGTAAAGGTTATATTAACTTAATACATTAGAAACTTGTGAAACTGTAATTTACTGTTTTCTTTTAAACAGGGCTTGCACTCAAAAGTTTTAATATATAGAATTCACTGTATCTTTGCCTTTAAGAGTATTTTATAGATGCAAATACTTTCTTAAAAAGCATTGAGCATGATCATAATGAAATCATATAGCAAATCTTAATGTAAAACTTAATGTTGCAAACTTTTTCATTTCCCAAAGCTATTAAAAATGGTACATTTAAAACCACTATTAAGTCTATTTTACACATCAATAAAGTGGCCTAGATAATGAAATGCTGTAAAATCATTGTTAGCTTCTATTAGCACTGGTTAGTTAGTGGGAGAAATGTGGTTTGATTTGTCTATTTGAAAAGGTGGATGGAAATTAAAGATCTAACCAATTGAACAGACAACTGTTTTTCCTATACATGATGTCAGATTTAAACCCAAGACTCCTTCTCTTTCATTTCCATGTAATCTAAGCATGGTATCGTCAGAGCAGGTGATCACAGAGATGAAGGGAGCTTTATCTTTCACGGGTTCCACATCCAGAGGTGAGTGGTAATATTTTCATATTACTTTACTGCACTGGGATTTATTCACATTGGGGCAGCTGGAGATGGGATTTCTTAAAAAATAATTTAACAGCTTTGTCAAGATGTAATTAACATACCATGACAATCTTTTAAGCTGCAGAATTTAGTAGTTTTTAGTACAATCTGGGAATTGTGCAACCATCACCACTAATGAATTTGAAAATAGAAAACTGCATACTCTTAGCAATCACTTCCTTTCTTTTTTTTCTGATTAAAGGGAGCCACAAATCTACTTCTCTTAGCTCTATTTGTCTAATCTGTATAATTCATATAAGTGCCAAATGTCATCTTTTGTGAATGGCTCCATTCACAATCACAAAGCTTCATATAGGGTATTATTACTTTTTTATTTTTGGTCAAAAATGCATTTTATTTTTATGGATGTAGATATTTTGTTTATCCATTTATAAGTCAATGAACATTGGAGTGATTTATGACTATTATGAGTAATGCTGCTTCTCCTGCAGTTTTGTAATTATTGTTTGTTTCAAGCATGTGTTTTCATTTACTGTGTGTATACCTTGGCATTGCAGGAGAGTTTCAATTTTTCCATATCTTCGTTAATTCTTGCTATTGTCTGATGTTTGAATTTTAGCTGCCCTAGTTATGTGGATGTTTCAATGTGGTTTCGGAATATATTTCATTAGTAAGTAACAATGCTGGATTTCTTTACATGTGCTTGCTGACTATTTGCATATCTTCTTAAGAGAAGTGTTTATTCAAATCTTTTCCAATTTTTTAAAAGTGTTTTGTTATTTTACTTTTTTGTTGTGGTAACAACACAATAGTAGAGCTGCTATCTTAACAAAATTCGGAGTGCGCAATGCTGTACTGTTTGCTATGGCACAGTGTCGTCCTGCAGATCCCTTTACAACAACCTTCTGACTGCCTTTTGCCAGCATTTTTTTTAAAAGAGAGAGAAGGGCAGTGAGAAAGAGAGAATCAATTTTTATTGAGTTTTTCACACGGCTTTTGTTGCTCTGACACTCAGTTGTGTACATGGGTGCTGGGATTTGAACCCAGGTTCTTGTGACAGGCAAGCACCATTAACTGCGGAGCCACCGCTCCAGCCCCCATTTGTCAACTTTTTAATTGTCGAATAGCTGAATTGTAAGACTTTATACATTCTGACATGAGTTCCTCATCAGATGATGATTTAAAAATATTTTCCTCTTCCATTTATTTTCTTGATGATGTACTTTGAGTTCCCAAAGATCTCATGCTTAATGAAGTACAGTTTATCTATATTTTTTGTGTGTTTTGGTGTCATTTCCAAGAAACCAAGGCTATGAATATTTACTACTATGTTTGTTTTCAAGAGTGCTATCATTTTAGCTCTAATAGTTAAATCTGCATAGAATTTTGAGCTTATTTTGGGGAAACCTGTGAGATGAGTCTACCTTTTTGGCTTTGAGGGCATATTTGGTTTTCCCAGAACTGTTTTGGAAACTATTCATCTTTCGCCAATGAATGTTTTGGCAAAACATCAGGAATTGATTCACTGCGAGGCTTTGTTTCTTTTTAATTTAGTGTTACTGATCAGTAAGTCCATCCTGTCAGTACCACACCTCCTTGATTACTTTGGAATGTTTTGAAATAGGGATCAGTGTATCCTTTGCCTTTCTCTCCATTTTAATAGATAGTTTTGGCTGTTCTGAGTCCCTTGAATTTCCATGTAAACTTTAGGAAGTGTATTCGAGTTTTTACAAGTTAGGCAGCAGATTTTTGAGAATCATTGCGTTGGATCCATAGATCATCTCAGGGACTTTCAGCAGTATTAAGACTTCTGTACAATTTATATAAATGTCATAGCATTTATTTAGTCTTTTCCATCCATATATTGCAGATTTTATTGCATAAAATTATATTGTTGACTTTACTCCTACATAATTTTGCTCTTTTTCATGCTATTTTTGCTCTTTGTCTATATCATATGATACCATCTTTTAAATTTCCTTAAATGTATGTTTTTAACTGATATATAAAATATATATATGTATTTATGGGGTACCGTGTGAAAATTTTAATACATGTATACATTGTATAATCCTTAAATCAGAGTAAATGTATCTATCTCCTCGAATAATGAACATTTTTTGTATTAGAAACTTTAAAATTCTTTCCACTTTTGAAATATATAGTATGTAATCATTATTTATGGTAACCTTGCTATGTAACAATATATCAGAAATTCTTCTGTTTAATTTTAATTTAGTATCCATTGATCAGTCTCTTCAGATATCTCTCTCTAGCTTTTTGTAAGAACCATTCTACTCTCCACTTCTATGATGTCAATAGTTTTCCATATTCCAAACATGAGTGAGATTGTGCAGTACAAGCCCTCTGTGCCTGGCTTATTCTGTTTAAAAAACTGATCTCCCTGTCAAGGGACAGGATTCCGTTCTTTTTTAAGGCAAAGTAGTGTTCCATTGTGTACATGTACCACATTTTCTTTATGCACTGATTAGTTAATGGATACAATGGTTGTTGCCATTATTTTTGGATTTTATGAATAATGCTTCAATATAAATGGGAATATAATATCCCTTAAACCCACTGGTTTCATTTCCATTAAACATACACTCAGTAGTGAGATTGACTGCTGGATCTTATGGTCATACTATTTTTAATATTTTAAGGAAACTTCCCCACTATTTTCCCTAATGACTCTATTCATTTACCTTCCTAACAACAATGCGCACTGGTTCTCTTTTCTCCAGATCCTTAACAGTACTTGTTATTGTTTATTTTTTTTTTAAATAATAGCCATTTCAGTGGCGTGAGGTGATAACTTGTTGATTTGATTTGTATTTCAGTGATGTGATCCATTTTTTATATCTTTTGAGAAATTTCTATGTAGGTCTTTTACTTATTTGTAATTGTGTTAGTCTTTTGCTATCATTTCTTGAGTTTCTTATTTATTCTGGATATTAATCCCTTGCCAGATGTAAAGTTTGCAAATATTTCCTCTTCTGTAGGTTGCTCCTTCCTGCTGCTGATTGTTTTCTTTGCTATGAAGAAGCTTTGAAGTTTGTTGCAATCCCATTTGCTTATTTAGCCTTTGCTTCCCCTGCTTTGAGAATCTTGCTCAATGTCTTGTGCAGTGTCTCACAAGATCCTTGCCCATTTCATTGCACACAATCCTTGGCCACCTCAACGACTAAAACATTGCCTCTACATTTTATTGCAGTACTTTTGTAGGTCCAGACTTTGTTTAAATCTTTAATTTATTTTGTGTTGAATTTTGTTATTATGAGAGATGAGATCTCTGCAGGTGGCTATCCAATTTTCCCAGCTCCATTATTAAAAAAAAATGTTCTCTGCCAATTTATGTTCTTAGAATTCCTTTTGAAATTCAACATCTCTTCATGATAAAACCTCTGAACAATATAAGTGTAGAAGGCATGTACCATGGCATAATAAAGGTCACATGTAATAAGGCCACAATTAACATCACATGAATGAGGAAAGGATGAAAGTCTTCCAAGAATTGAAACAAGACAAAGATGCCCACTTTCACCATTATATTCAACATTGTACTGGAAGTGCTAGCCAGAGCAATCAGGCAAAAGAAAGAAGGCATCCGAGTTAGGAAAGAGGAAGTCAAATTGTTACTGTTAGCAGCACTCTTACATACGTAAATAAAATTCCACCAAAATTTCCACCCAAAGGGGTGCATTGGTGGTTCAGTGGTAGAATTCTCGCCTCCCAAAATTTCCACCCAAAATTTTATAGTTATGTGAGCAAGCAGGTGGGCAGCTGTGAATATTTTCCTTCTGAATTGATATATAAATGGCACAAATATTTGAATTAATTACTTATTGCCACAGCCAAAGTCCTCTTTGTCCTGGTGGTGTTAAGTGTTGTTATGGTTTTGACTTTACTGGTTAGTCTTGAGGCCACGCAATATTCACAGAGGACCTTCACCCAGTTGGAGAAGGTCATCAATTGCTGCATATAGATGGACTCCATTACTTTTTGGACCTCTTGCTTCCCAAAACTAATATAGACAGTAAAATCTTCATTTGTTTAAGAAGTAAACATTTAGAAGTGGCAGTATGACATTTTTGTTCCTGTGTTCAATGTTTGTGCAGTTGAGTAGCCAAAAGCATTGACGGTGTCCATTATTAATTAGTAGTTCCTCAGGTCCAAAGTCACCCTCCTAACCTGTGCATTTTCCCACGTCCCCTGTTTTCTTGCTCTCCCACTCGATCTTATCCCAGGGGAGACTGTTCATCTTGGCAATAAAAACTGGATTCAGTTTACAAAAAGTCTATTTTCTCTCTCTCTGAAGTTGCCTCTTTGTGTCTATTGAGAGGTGGCACTAAGGGACAGTTTTTTCTCCTCAGAGGTCTTAGGTTAATCTTGAAGTGTCCCTCCTCTAAATTCCAAAATTCTAAATGTCCCTAGTTTCTGTCTTCTATTTCCTCTGCCCCAGGGGAGGTGGCTACTTCCTGCAGTTATTACTTTAGATATTGATCATACAGTCACATGTTGCATTTCTTGGTTTTCAGATATCTTCCTAACCAATTTCTAATACCAAATTCTCCCTATGTTAAAAAAATTATATTTTATTCTTTTTTTGTTAACTGGTGGAAACTTAATCTTCTCACACTTTGTGAAATTCCTAAATATTTAAGTACAAGATGCATTGAAGAAGTGAGAGATCCTCCATTATTTGATGTATCGACTCTTCGATATGAAGTAACGCTGTTATAAAGCCCTGTGTCTGAAATATTATGAAGATGTTCTCAGTACTGTGTAAGTATTCGTTTCAAGCCTTTAAAATATTCACTGAAATATGTTCTATCCAAGCTTTAAATTGAATATTGCTTTATAGAACAAGGGATTCATTACAGTTCTTTGCATTTTTAGGAAAACAAATTTAAGAGAGAAAAATGCACACTCATTAATGATATAAAGATAGTTTTGCAGAAACGTCACATTGTCCTTCAAAATGCCAATATTTCCCTGGTTTTCCTCAGATAATACATAGCATTTTCCTACTCTATGTAATTTACTTTTTCAATTTATTTTCATTACGGTTATCTAAGCATTGTACAGTTAGGCATTTACTGATGTTTGCTCTTGTGGGAAGATTTTTGCATGGAATTTCACAAAGATGGGGAACCCTGTGACATTCAGTTTAGAATTCCTAGGGGTTCCTTTCACCTTAATGGTCTTTTCAAATGAAGTAGTGAGTTATAATACTAGGTAGAGCTTCGTGAAACTGGAGAAACTGGGAAGTGCTGGAGAAAGGGAAGATTTTTTTTTTCTCATCTTACTCCTTGTACCCTAGGGTTTGCATTATTAGTGGGATTAACAGTGATCATCAATATATTTTTGTCTGCAATATTTTAGTGAACCATCTAACCTTTTTTATAGAATATTCCTTGGTGAATTCTTAACTTTTGATGTATTAAATTATAAGACCAAATACAGAGGACATTAAGGAAGGTTTTAATATTATTGTGGATTGCCCAATATTCGGAGATATGATTTCTAGTAATTATTTGGGAGGTGATATTTTGGGATTCACACAAATGCTGATATTTATAGTAAGACTGTGGATGCTTTCTGATGTATAAAAACTTGGAAGTTGTAGCTTATAGCACTTTCATCTTTCCTATGGAGGTTTCTACAATGGTACAGCAACTGCCATACATTAGTTGCTCTATAGATGCCAGTTTTAAATTTTTAACATAACATTTTGGAACATATCATATAAATTTTTCATTTAAATATGGTTTTATCTGATGTAGTTTGGTTGGATGTTAATATTTAATAGGACTCAAAGTTTTCAGTGATGAAGTTGAGTTGTGAAAAATTAGGAAATGATCTTAATGATTCATTATAGCTAATTTCTCAAGTAGATTATAATATAATTAGATATATGAAACGTTATTATTTGAGAAACTGACCATAATATGCAGTGAGATAAATTTTGATTATAGTCAAAACAATTAGTTTTATAGAAACTAGTAATGCAACACCCAGTTTGTTGTTTAATTCTCCACCCATGAATGACCTTCTCAAGAGTTGTTTTTGATTTCTTGTGTCTTATTTGCAAACTTAATTTAATTCTTAAGATAGTTCAGCTTCTTAAGTGATCACAATTATTCATCATAAGTAATCAAAGCCATTGAATTCTAACACTTTGTAGTTAACTTTCTGAACACTAAAAATTCAGTTCCTAATATAGGAAATAAATGATGTCCATTTATATCAGTGTTTTTGCCAGACCATTGAGTCTTATTGTAAAACAGACAAACTATAAAATTCAGTGGCTTGCATAATTATACGTCTAGATACAATGAGCAAAATTGAACATCTTTAAATGCTCTTGTTCAAATAACTAGTTCAGTATTGTGGAAGATGTAGGTAGTAATTGTGCTAAATGCAATGAATTTTAAATTTAGTCACAGTTAAAGAATATATTTAAAAGATGCAATGTACAAGAACAAATTCTACAGTACCAAAATAACAGTTAAAAGTTTTAAGAAAATTTTAAAGAAAATACTGTTGATTATATTTCAGGTATGAATGTTTTTTCCTCAGCCTGTGCTTCTTGGTTGCCTGACCTACTTACTTATTTTAAGTTAGAAGGTGTGGAAGTGATATGGTCCTTTTCAATGGTGAGTGTGTTATATTAGACATTGAAAAACAATAACTTAGTGAAATGTAACTTGATAAAGTTACTTTACTTGATAAAGTAAAAACTACTATGTCAAGAATTTCAAAATAAATTAGTTATAATTTTTTAAAATAAATTTTAAGAAATCATTGCTATATGTAAACTACTTATTGTGTAAATCATCATCAACAGATATGGTTTAGTGGAAGGGTGCAGAAAGGGGATTCAGACCTTTTCAGTATTAGCATGTCATGTGGCCATGGATAATGCACTCAAGAAGGTGGAATTGTGTGATTTTCTACACCTCTTCATTCTACCATGCTATGAGTCTACCATTTGCACCCCTATGTAAAACATTATACATAACTTTTCAGTATTTCTGAGTATATTATAATGTACATAAGGGAATAAACTACTGATAAATCATAAAAAAAGAATTCCTATGCAAAATTAAGACTATTTGAAGCATTACACTAATTTATGTTTAAAGTTGAGCAAATTATTACTTTTCTATAATCAAAAGTGAAGCCCCAAAATTTCCGCTTATGTGTCTATATATTATTTTTGCAAAAGGGAATAAATTAATTTGAACTTTGTAACAATAATCAAGTACTAAATAATTTTCTAAATATTCACAACTCATATTCATCACTTAAATTTTTCAAGACATGTTGAATCTAAACATCCAGTATTTGAAATATGGATAAAAGTGTAATAAGTATGCATATGTTATAGAAATGCAAAAAATAATTTCATAATTAGGAAATATAAGCAAATACTAATTTAAAATTATATCATTATTATAATCTTACATTGAATTTAATTGTAAATTAAAATTAACTATTAAAATTGTATAAATAAATCTGAAATCATAGAACTGAAACATCAATGAATACATTATAGCTATTTCCAGATCACAAGGAGCATACGAATGCTCAAATGTATGTGCGTGCGTGTGTGTGTGTGTGTGTGTGTATGTGTGCGCGCGCGTGAAGTAAAAAGGTCTAAGATAAGGAATATAACTATGTTTTCTATTATTATTCTCTAAAAGAAAGGCAGATATCAAAACTGTTCATTTTCAGATACTGGAGAAGAAGTAGAGATAATAAATTAAGAATCTGATTGATATAAAATGTTTGCCACGTTGACAATATTGAGTTTTGAGCTATGCTGATTAAATAATACTTCTGGGTATATCAATTTATATTTTTCAACAGGTATCCAAAGTGGAAATTACATAAATCGGAGATAATGTTTTATTATTTTTCTTTATTGTATTTGTTGACAAGAGGTTTTATAAACTCAAGTAGAATTATAGACTATTCCAGGAAGGGTATTTTGGTAGTACACTGACCCTCATCTCTCTAAATAAATAATCCACTTTGTTCCTTCAAACAACTATGAAGGTAGTGGGTAAAAACACAATCTTGATGGAAGAGAAATGTCAGGAATCCTTTTCCTTTCTTGTCAATTTTCTTTTATACTCTGCATGTCTTGTGGCTTTGGGCTAAGTTCTGAGATTTGGTGTCAATGCAGAGTTTTCTATGCTAGGGCATGAGAAGAAAGTTAACAAGAAGAAAAGCTGTCAATCATCCTATGCAGTTTTACATGAGAGAAAGTAGCAATAAATATGTATGGGTTATATTTAGACTTTTAGGATCAGTAGAGGTGTGAAATCATTCATGAAAATGACTGCCTGTTATCCTCAATTAGTTGTTGCTGTTGAGTATAAGAGTTTTTGTTTCTGTCTTTGTTTGTTGATGGGGATCAAACTCTCTGCCTTGTGCACGCTAATCATGCACTCTAATACTGAGCTGCACCCCAACCTTATGAGGATTATTTTTGTATGCATTATAATTACACTTAACAATGGAATTCAGTATGCTACGTTTGTACACACAAATGACAATTTGATGAATATCATTCCCTTTTCCTGTCCCTTTCCCTTCCTAGGAACCAAGGTGTGAGACAGCTGGATCATGTGGTGGTTCCATTCCTACTCTTTTGAGGAATCTCAGTAGTTTCCAATGCGGATATACTAATTTGCAGTCCCACCAACAACATGTAAGTACACCTTTCCCCCACATCTCCTATGAGAATTTTTGAACTACTTCTTACTGGCTCCATTCCAACAAAGCACACTTATTCCTGATGACTGAGATATTGATGCCTGATGACTTAGATGTTTTGACGCCATAAATTGAATCAATTTAATAAAATGTATTATTTGAGAATTGATTATAAGACCATGCATTTGTAGTATTCATATCTTTCCAAATTTTATATAAGTAGAATTCAAAATGACAACTTCCTGTTATAATTCCTAATTACTTTGAATTTAATCATATTAAAATTATCATTAACTTAAATCATACCTTTAATGAAGGCAGAGGCATTAAGAGAGTAAACAAGATATGAAGGAATTTCTAAGTTAATATTTAAGATAAGAACAATAAGGCCTTTGGAAAATTTTCATTGAAAATTTGTGTTGTCATGAGTTCTGCAGTCTGAAAGTTTTAAAGCAATGACAAAAAATAAAAAGGAATCCAGATTTTTAAAAAGAAAGCATTGCCTGAATTTTCATTTTAGAAATGATGTACTTGGGAATATATATATATATATATATATATATATATAT
>PVKS010030000.1:0-24808 GCA_004027875.1 Aplodontia rufa | reverse complement strand
GATGCCAGGCAAGCGTTCCCAAATGCTGAGCCACTGGTCCAGCCCCTCGAGGGAAATTTTTTTAAATATACAAAGCTGAAAGGGACTGGGGATGCCTAGCAGACAGAAGGTCCTGGGTTTCCTCCTCAGAAAAAAAAAGAGCAAAGTTAAAGCAAGTACAAGGAAGAAAATTCTAAACGAGAAGGAATCAGTGAAATTGAAAACAAGGGGAAAGCCATTGAAACATAAAACTACTTCTTAAATTCATAAATATTTAGCAAGATGAAAAAAAAGATGTGAATCATGAATAGCAAGAATGAAACAGGAGGAGCTAAGCGGTGGGTGGCTCAGTGGTTGCAGCACTTATCTGGCATGCATGAGGACACTGGTTTGAACCCCAGCACCACATGCACAATGAAGTGTCTGAGCAACAAAAGCCACATGAAAAACTAAATAAAATTGATTCATTCTCTTTCACTGTTCCTCTCTCTTTAAAAAAAAAAGTTAAGGCTCTCTCCCCTTCCCCCACTCTGGGGGAAGTCTGCTCTTTTCCCTGTGCTTCGATTTCTATAAAATAAAATCGGTCTACTACGCTTAAAAAAAAAAAAGAAAGTTAAAAAAGAAAAACAGGATATTACTACAAGTTATGCAGCCATTAAAAAGCATAGAGACAGGGTTGGAACGGTGGCTCAACAGTTGGAGTGCTTGCCTGGCATGTGCAAGGACTCAAGTCCAAACCCCAGCACCGTGTACACAACTGGGTACCAGAGAAACCAGAACTAGATGAAAAATAAGTAAAATTGATTCATTCTCCCCTCCTGCTTCTCTCTCTCAAGGAGGAAAAAAAAAAAAAAAAAAAAACAGAGACGATCTGGACCTGGTGGCACACCTATAATCCCAGAGACTCAGGAGGATGAAGCAAGAGGATCACAAGTTACAGGCCAGCCTTAGCAACTTAGCGAGGCCATGAACAACTTAGACCCTGTCTCAAAATAGAATATAAAAAATAGCTGGGGATGTGGCTTAGTGGTTAAGCACCCCTGGGTTAAATCCCTGGTACCAAAAAAAAAAATAGAGGCAGTCCAGTGGTGCATCCCTGTACCACCTGCACCAGCTCGGGAGGCTGAGACAGAAGGATTACAAGCTCAAGAGCAGCCTCAGCAATTTAGTGAGTCCATGAGCTTAGTAAGACCCTGTCTCAAAATAAAAAGGGCTGGGGTTGTTGTGGCTCAGGGTTAAGTGCCCCTGCGTTCAATCTCAGATACCAAAAAACAAATAAGATAAAATAAAATAAAAACAAAGTATATGCAGTGTAGGAGAAATAGTGATTTTACAGTGGCAATACCTGACAAATACCACCTAATCCTGGTGATTGAGTTTAACACCAGCCATGATGAAGCATGTTAACAGTGTGTACCCTTCATAAAATGTGATGAAAATGACACTTAACCTCTTTGATATTCCTCTCAAAAACCCCTGGGTGGCCTACACCTGCAATTCCAGCTTCTGGGCAGGCTGAGGCAGAAGGATTAAGTGTTCAGGCCAGCTTAGCAACTTAATGAAACACTGTCTCAAAATAATAAAAATGACTGTAGCTCAATGATTGAACGCCCCTGGGTTCAATCCCCATTACTGAAGGATGGACACATACACACACATACACGTGGGCGCGCGCACACACACACACTGTCTAATGCTGAGGAAGACTTCAGGATTTGATGTGAATTTTTTTTTTCAGTGCTGGGGAGCCTAGCCCCATATCAGCTATTGAAATCACGGTGTACCATAGTTTGTATAAAGTGTAATCTAATGGGGTAAACTTGGTGAAGAGTATATGAGACCTCACTTGGCTTTTTTTTTTAATTTCATGTCAGATGAGTTTTGTACTGAAGTCCTAACAAAATTTAAGGGAAGTGTATCTCTCGTGATGGTGTAAAAACCCAATCATGTTTGTGAACTACAAAAGAATCAACTGTTTGGTTTTTTTTTTTTAAATGATGTTACTGAGATATCATTCACATAGCATACAATTCAGGAGTCCAGTTTGTTGGGTTTTAATATATCCACAGAGTTGTGTATCCCATCACCAGAGTTTAAAATATTTCCATTGCCTTAAAGAGACTCTGTCCCCCTTAGTTGTCATCCCCCGTCTCCTCCCTGTAGTCCTAGACAACCTCTTATCTACTTTCTGTATTTCCCAGTCTGGATACTACGTATGAATGGAATCATATAATATGTAACTGACTTCTTTGCTTGGTATGGTGTCTTCAAGGTTCTTCCAGTTACAACATGCCTTTTTGTTACCAAATATTCCTTCCATTTTCTTCATATACCACATTTTATTTATCAATTCTGCACTTGATGGATATTTGGGTTGTTCCCACTTCTAGGTTTTGAACATGTGTTACAAGTTTTGGGGCAGGTATCTTTCTATTTCTCATAGGAGTGGAATTTCTGGGTTGCATGGTAATTATTCGTGTAATATCTTAGGAACTATCACAATGTTTTTCAAAGCCTCTACCCCATTTATGCTTTTTGTACATCCTCAACAACACTAATTATTCTCCATCTCTTTCATTATAGCTGTCCAGTGGGTTCCTAATTGTGGCTTTGATTTGTGTTTTCCCAGTGACTGATGATGTTCAACTTTTCGTGTGTTGTTGTTTTGTTTTGATCATTTGTTTTGTTTGTAGCATTGGAGATTAAGCAAGGGGCACTCTACCATTGAGCTACATCCCAACCCTTTTTATTTTTCATTTTGAGAGAGTCCCATTAAGTTCTCTAGGCTGGCCTTAAACTTGTGATCCTCCCACCTCAGCCTCCTGAGTCACTGGGGTTATAGGCTTGTACCAGCATGCTTGACTCTGCGTCGTCTCTTGTAACTGCATGTTGATCTGCAGTTATGTAAAAAGCTGAAAAATTCTTTAAATCATATTCATGCTGAGCATTGATACATCATTATCCCTCAAAGTCCATAGCTTACATTAGGGTTCACTCTTTTTTTGTATTGGGGTTCACTGTTAATGTTGTATATCTTATCAGTTTGGGCAAATATATAAATAAATTGGATTTTCTCTTTTTTCTTCTTTTTTTTTTTTCCCCTAAAGACTGAGAGTCAATATTTTATTCATTTTTTTCATCTGATTTTTGGTTTTTGGCGCCACGTCCTCACCCATGCCAGGCAGGCATTCTACCACTGAACCACCTTTTCCAGTCCATGGATTTGGTTTTTCAAAGCTAATTTGTACAGTAATTTTTAATTATTTGTTACATTTGACTGCCTTAAGTCCCAGTTAGAGAGTAATTAAGACTGTGCAGATTTTGCCAAACTCAACTTTGACTCTCAATACTAGTCTCCGTCCAGTCTTGATGATAAATTTTATATTTATTTTATTAAAATTCTGGTCACTGGACTTTGCTTCCATTTTCCTAAGAACTAGGTAACACCAAGAAGCTTCCCAGACTTAAGGGCTAGCTCTCCACATGCTTGTAAACATCACACCTTGAGCAAGGCTTCTACTCACTAAAGACCATTTCCTCTCTTTTAAGAGATTAGAGCGCTGCAGAGTGCAGTGGTTCTTGCCTGTAATCCCAGCAACTGAGGAGGCTGAGGCAAGAGGATCACAATTTTGAGGCCAGCCTCATCAACTTAGGACTTAAGCAATTTAGTGAGACCTTGTCTTCAAATGAAAAAAATAAAAAGGGCTGGCTGGGGATGCAGCTCAGTGGAATCACCCAGTACCGCCAAAAATAAATAAATAAAATAGAGCCAGCAATTTGGGAAGCTGAGGCTGAGACAGGAGGATTGCAAGTTTGAGATAAGACTAGCCTTGGCAACTTAGACCTTGTCTTCAAAAGAGCTGGGGATGTAACTCAGTGGTAAAGAACCCCTGGGTTCAATCCCCAATACCAAAAAAAAAAAAAAATAGAGATTAGAACATTAGCAGAAGGAAGCTTTTATTCATTTTTGTTAGCCCTATTCCTAATGATTTAAATGCTGAGGATTTATTTTAAAATATTAAAGAAATTTTGATAAAATATTGGCACTTAGCCTACTTAAACGCAAATGATCGAGCTGTATAAAAATCTAAATATACTTATTTTTATATGGTTCCAGAGGAGAAGAAAGCTATGTTGCAAGAAATAGCTAATCAGAAAGGAGTATCGTGTCGTGCACAAGGCTGGAAAGTACATCTCTGTGCGGCCCAGTTACTACAACTGGTAGGTGCAATTCTAGCAGTTATTACATCATGGTAGAGAGAGGAGCAGATGTTGGAGAAGTCTGTTCATGCAGCATTCTCTAATGTGGGTCATGGTAGGTGTTTTGTGTGTTGCGATGTTATAAGCACTATGTCAGTTACTCGTGATTATAATCTAAATCTTAATTTGTATAGAACAACTATGGTCTTATGCCCCATTAAAGTTCAATATTATTTAAGAACATATGCATACCATATTGTTACTTTATATGCATTTATGATTGTATAATAACTCCATTTCTTAATTTAAAAAGAGGGGATGGGAGCAGTGGCTCAGCAGTTACAGCACTTGCCTGGCATACTCAGGACCCAGATTTGAACCCCAGCACCAAGTACACAACTAAGTGTTGGGGAAACAAAGGCCAGATAAAAATAAATAAAATTGATATTCATCCTGTCTCTCTCTCCCTTCAGTCTCTCGCTCTCCCTCTCTCTTTAAAAGTGGGGGGTGCTGGAACTTTGCACAGTGGTAGAGCACCTACAGCTACCTAGCAAGCATAAGGCCCTGGGTTTCCTTCCCAGCACCAAGGATGGGGGGACATTTGGTAAAGTTTTTTTTTTTAACTTTTTATTAAGGAGTTCAGTTATTGTACAATCATAAATGCATATAAAGTAATAATATGATATGCATTTGTTCTTAAATCATAGCTACCCCCACATCGCCCTCTTGGTTTACCCATCTTTAGAGCAGCAGTGATCTTAAGGACATTGTCTACTGTGAAGATCTAAAAGCATAGTGCTTTGACTGGGTTCTAAATAGCAGAAAATCATATTTCATAAAATGAGTGAAGTTTTTCAGAGAAGTGATGAATTCAGAGCAGTATTTAAAAGTTATCCTTGAAGATGGACTCTGAACATTGCATTGCAAATCATTGTTGATCAGTTTCTTTCACTGTTTGTTAACCTTTTTTACTTTAATCCTTGAGAGAAAGGACTTTATCACTCAAACAGCTCTTACACCACTGTGAAAGTTGATTCAAGGTGGTTCGTTTACCTGAGGGTAATGTAGAAAAGTTGCTCTGAGGTCACAGTGTGTTCTCTTCGTGTTGCAGACAAATCTAGAACATGATGTTTATGAAAGACTTACCAACCTGCAAGAAGGGATCATCCCAAAGAAAAAAGCAGCAACTGATGATGATCTGCACCGCATTAATGAACTAATACAGGTTGGAATGAGCCCTTCTCCTTCTGCCCACCCACTTCATGAGGTCACTTACTATGAAGTCCTACTTCTCCCTTTTCCCTCCCTCATATGCAAGTATTTGTAGTAACAACTTTTTATTTCAGCCTGCATTGCCAAGAAACACTGGGTTATTTTCTCTGTGGGAAAAGTTCAAAATGACCTCTGTCCAAAGCACAGCATTTCTCTAAAAGCTGTGTCATCCTCATGGCCACTGACTGATGATATGCCATCTTTTGTTCCAGGGAAACATGCAGAGGTGTAAACTTGTGATGGATCAAATCAGTGAGGCAAGAGACTCCATGCTTAAGGTTTTAGATCATAAAGATCGAGTCCTGAAGCTTCTGAACAAGAATGGGACTGTCAAGAAAGTATCAAAGTTGAAGCGAAAGGAAAAAGTCTAGACCCAGAAGAATCAGGAGTTTGGAAACAGAATTTATGAAGAATGATGGTGGGGGGTGGGGGGGAGGGACTGACTGTTTTCAAAATGGAACATTGAAATAGAGGAAGTGTTCCTTAATTCCCACACAAAAGCAGAGGGGCCATGGCATCAAGTGGCACAAAAGGATCAGAGTTGACCTGACACAGCGAGCCCCATTGTTTCTTTCAGGCGCATCCCTGATAAACCTGCCCTGAGTCATACGTGACTCCTGATGCACAGTGACCCAGATGGTTGACAGGCGTTTTTCAGCCTACCAGTTTATAGACTGTATTTATCTGGTGGATTCCTGCAGGACCCATACTGAGCCTGGACTGAAAGTATCCACTCGGACCATCTGATATCTCTACACTGAAAATAGAACCTCTTCTCACCCCAGTCAGTTCTAGCTGGCCTTCAGATGCCCAAGCTGGCCTTTTTCAATAGTGCCACAGCACCAAGAGCGCTGCCACATCTCACACTTAAAGGGTTTGAAGTATCAATTCTTGTCACTTTTTTAAAGAACCATTTCCAAGTGAAGTTGTTATCTTGTCTGTCCTGTATGTGTCCAAATTGGGTTTTTGTGGCGTTTCAGAGCAGGCAACACCACAGGTTGCTCTGAAATCCTGTTCTGAAGTACATTCTTGGTTCCCTGTACTTCCGTAGCTGGTGTGATGCTGTTAATTGTATGTACCACACATCTCTAAGCGTTAATAAAGGACTCAAAGAGGTTTTTGTACGTGAGCGGTTTGCGTCTTTTTCTGCAGCGCATCCCTCAGTGCTGTGCTGCACGTCAGTTACGCCTTTACTCGGCAGTCTTTTCTCTCACATTGTTTATCTTACTTTTGAAGTTTTATTGTTCCATGGAAGAGTTCTACTTACCCACTAATTTGAAGATATTTCAGTGGTGAAGTCTGTTACTTCTTGGTTGTCTTAAATACAAACTGATGTAAAATTGTAGGACTGTGGAGACTACGTAGTGGGAGCGGAGCTTTCAGGTGGTTGAATTCTCTTCCCAGAAGATTGTTCCCGTTTCTCTAACCTGCGTGTTAAGGCAGCCCAGTCCTACTTACCTTGAACACAAGACTGGCCATCTCCTTTCTTTGTGGCCTTCATGAGGAAAGATTGTCTCAGAACCTCTTTCTCTGGAACAAGACCTAACCTCCCTCCTTCCTTAGGACACGTGTTTCCACTACCAGCTTGGGGCTAGAATTCTTCCCTTCACCCTGACCTGAACAGAGTCGAGATGGGGTGGACGCCTTTTCTGCCTGGGCCAGTGGGACCAACACTTGGCTCACCTAATATCAGCCTCCCTTGCATTGGAACAGTAAGTAAGCTTTCCTCTCGTGTGATTAGGGCAGAACAACACAAAGCAGTCTGGCCTTCCTGGGCCTGTGTAGCCTCGGCTAAAGTCCGGGTGACAATTGAGGCTGCCTTGCTAGACTTTCATTGAGCCATGGAGCCAGCCTTACCAGTTGTTTACTTAGGCAGTTAAACTGTGTGTGTTGTCTGTACACATATTGCCCAAAGATCATGGTCTGCTGGCTAATGTAGGGCAGGATTAAATGTTTGGGGTCCTGAGTTATAGAGGTGTTCTCTATTTGTTGCCATTTAAACAAACCCTTTTCAAAGGAAGCTTGCCTTGAAGTCAGTGCAGGTTAGCGTTTCATTATTCCCTTGTCTTATGAGGACAGTATAATCAGAAGCTGGGAGAGGACTGGAGCAGAATGTGTGAGGCCCTGGTTTCCAGCCCCAGAACTGTAAAAAGAATTTGGGAGAAATGGGTGGATGAATCTCATCTATGAACACACCTGAGTTTTGTTGTTTTCGGGTGCTGGGTACTGAACCCAGGGGCGATTTACAACTGGACTACACCCCCAGCTTTTTATTTATTTTGAGACAGTCTCGTTCAGTTGCCAAGGCTGACCTTGAACCTTTGATCCTCATGCCTCGGCCTCCCAAGCAGGTATAATTACAGGTGTGCACCACTGTCCTTAGCTGAACACAAAGTAATAGATGTGGTAAGCTTTGACTATGTATGCCTGTGACACTGTCAGCTCTCAGTTTCCCTGTGACTTACATTTCTTGTTACACCCTCATCTTCTCCCTAGCTCTAGGCAAATAATAAGCTGCTTTCTGTCACTAGATTAACTTGTATTTTCTATAATTTTTTATTTTTTATTTTTTTTTAAAGAGAGGGACAGTGAGAGAGAGAGAGAGAATCAATTTTTATTGAGTTTTTCACATGGCTTCATTGCTCCGACAGTTGCGTACGTGGGTGCTTGGGTTTGAACCCATGTACTCAGGCATGCCCCGTAACCGCCAAGCCACCACTCCAGCCCCTAGAATTTTTTATTTTTATTTATGGATTTATTGGCATCGGGGATTGAACCCAGAGACACTTAACCACTGAGCAACATCCCTAACCCATATTATTTTTTATTTTGAGAAAGGGTCTTGCTAAATAGCTTAGGGCCACGCCAAGTTGCTGAGGCTGTCTTTTTTAATTTGTTTACAATCTTCTGCCTCAGCTTCCTCAGCCGCTGGAATTAAAGGTGTGCACCCCCTAGCAGAAATACCTCATATTATTTGCATTTCCAACAATTTTATCATAGAATTCCACAATTTGGGGGTTGAAATTATTTAGAGGTTAATAGTCTAACCCAACCTGTGATGGAGTGCATAACTTAAAAGGCATATATTTTTACTTTTTATTACAGAATACCACACAGATGTACAAAACTACATAGAGCAAATATATACCTTCATAAATTTTTTTTTAAGAATTATTACTTATGGGCTGGAGCCGGTGGCTCAGCGTTTACGCTGCTTGCCTGGCATGCGCAAGTACGTGAGTTCAAACCCCAGCACCATGTACACAACTAAGTGTCTGAGCAACAAGGGCCCATGAAAAACTAAATAAAAATTGATTCTATGTCTCTCTCTCTCTCTCTCACTGTCCCTCTCTCTTTACAAAAAGAAAAAAATGATTACTTTTTTTTAAGAGAGAGGGACAGTGAGAGAGAGAATCAATTTATTTAATCTTTCATGTGGCTTTCGTTGCTCCAGCACTTCATTGTGCATGTGGTGCTGGGGTTCAAACCCAGGTTCCTCATGCATGCCAGGCAAGTGCTCCAACCGCTGCGCCACTACTCCAGCCCCCCTTCATAAATTCTTAACAATTTTGAAATAACCTCCCTGGGTAAAAAATAGAAGCTTGCCCATCACCTCAAAAGCCCCACAATTGCTGCATCCTGATCACAGCCCTCTGCTTCCCCCACATAATCTTTTCTTTAATAGACATTTTTGCTATGGTGTATAATATTCTGGTTTCTCTTCAGATCAAATAAGTCTTTCTCCTTTTATTATGATATATATGCAGTGTAAAATGCCCTAAACTTAAAGGTACAGTTTTATGTATTTTATCTCATATGTACCTCCACAGCAAACACCCAAAGACATAAAAAGTGTCTATGCAATAATACACTTGTGCCTCACTCACCCCAAAAAGTAGACACTAATCTGTTAACAGAGATGGGTGCTCCATGGTGTACACCTGTAACTCCAGCTACTTGGGAGGCTGAGGCAGGAGAATTGCAAGTTCAAGGCCAAGTCTGGGGGTGGGAAGAGCCAAAAAACACACACATGGGGTGGAAAAAAAAATTTTTTTTTTGCTATGAAAGTCTTTAACTTCAGATAAACTGATGCACAAAGTACATAATTGTGTCCGGATTTTTTGCTGAACATAGTTTGAGATCCACTTGTTATATCAGTAAGATGTTTCTTTTTATTGCTAAAGTGATAATTCAGAGTACTTTCCATTCTGTGCAACTGTTGGTTTCCCTATTGAAGGACATCTTGGAAGCTTCTAGTTTGAGGCTGTTATGAATAAAATTGTATGAACATTTGTGTGGAAATTACTTCAAATAAGTTGGTAAAAACCTGCTGGATCTTGAGATAAAACTTTAGTTTTTATTTATTTATTTATTTATTTATTTTTAGAGAGAGAGAGGGACAGAGAGAGAAACAATTTTATTTAGTTTTTCATGTGGCTTTCATTGCTGGGGTTTAAACCCGTGTACTTGCGTATGCCGGGCAAGCGCCATAACCGCGGAGCCACCGCTCCAGCCCCCAAAACTGTTTAGTTTTGTAAAAAAACGGCCAAACTGTCTTCCAAGGCGGCTGTACCACTTTGCATTCCCACCAGCAACGAATGAATCAAAGTTTCTGCTGCTCTCCGTCTTTGCCAGCAATTTGGTGGGGTTGGTGGTGGTGTGTTTTAGCCGTGTGCGCTCTCATTATTTTTGCTCACAGATCCCTAATGACATGATGCTCAGCTCATTTGCCATCTTTAGTGTAGTCTTTGGTGAAGTATCTGTTGAGGATTTTAACTCATTTTAATTAGACTGTTTCATTTGTTACTGAATTTTAAGAGTTCTCTGTATATTTTGTTCTCTCAATTTTATTTCCTGATTTGGTGTCTCTCAGTGCTTCCCAGGCTGAATTTCTGGGCTCAGGTAATCCTGCCTTATCCTCCCACGTATCTAACACTATAGACAGGCTCCACCACATCCTGCTTCTCTCTCCCTTTTTTGTTTTTTCTTTGTATTTTGGATACAAAATCAGTTATTGTTTTGCAAATATTTCTTACAGTCCTTCACTTATCTTTACATTCTCTTAATAGTTCCTTTTGAAAAGCAGATGTTTTTAATAAAGTACAATCTAACCAATTTTTTTTCATGAATTATATTTTTTGGCATTGTATTTAAAGGTTCAAGGGCTGGTTTTGTAGTTCAGTGGTAAAGCATTTGTCTAGCATATATGAAACCTTGGGTTCAATCCCCAGCACTGCAAAAAATAAATAAATAAGGACTCATTGCCAAACCACAGGGCACCTAAATATACTTGTTTTCTTCTATGAATTTTCTAATTTTATGATCTATGTTATTTATGATCCATTTTGAGTTAATATTTATGTATTATCTTTCTTGCATATGGACATTTGATTATGTTTCAACACCATTTATTAGAGAAACTACCCTTTCTCCATAGAACTGCCTTTGCTCCGTCAGCCGTTAGCTAACTATACTTGAGGCAGGCTATTCTGTTCCGTTGACCTACTTGTTGATACCTGTTCTTTCTACAATACCACTTGTATTTGATTATTGTAGTTTTATAATAAGTCTGGAAGTTGGATATATTAATCTTCCACCTCTACTTTTCACTATCAAGTTAGCTTTTCTGGGTCTTTCCATATAAATTTTAGAATCTGAATATCTACAAAATACTCTCCTGGTACTTGGATTAGGATTTCATAGAATCTGTCAGGAGAAATTGATAACAATATTGAGTGTTGTAATCCAAGAATATGAACTATTCCTCCTTTTATTTAGATCTTTGATTTCTTTTATCAGTAGTTTTCCTCATATATATCCTGTACATTTTATTAGATTTGTACTTGTGTTTGTTTTTCTATTACTGTAATGAAACACCTGAGACAACTAACTTTATAAAGTGTAAAAGGCTATTTAGCTCATAGTTCCAGAGGCTCCAGTCTAAGATCAGGCAGTCCAGTTGCTTTACGCCTGTGGGAAGAGCAGAGCAAACCACTTATATCATGAGCCAGGGAGCAGAGTCCAACCCCTTCAAGGACATCCCCTTAATGATCTAAGAATCTCCCACTAGGCCCCACATCTTAATGGTGCCACCACCTGCCAATGGTGCCATACTGAAAGTGAAGACTTTCACACATGAATCTTTGGGGGACATTTATCTAAACTACTGTACCTAAATATTTTATTGTTTTGCTACTGTGGTAAATGGTACTGTGTTTTTAATTTTGAATTGCAATTTTTTTCCAGGTATATATAGAGAAGCAGTTGCCATTTATATTTTATTAATGTTGGATACTGAAGTGTTGCTATATTTGGTTTTTTAATATTTTGATTCAGAAGCAATCAGAACACCCATAAACAAATACTTTTGTTCTTTTTCCATCTGCATACCTCCATTCCTTTTCCTGTCTCATTGCATCAGGTGGGAGTTCCAGGAGAGTGTTGGAGAAGAATGGACAGAGGAGACATGTTTGCCTGGTTCCCAATCTTATAGGTTGTGTCCAGTTTCTCACTACTATGTTATTAGTTATAGGGTTTTTTTGAAAAAGAGAGAGAACGAAAGAGAGAGTCGATTTTATTTTTCCATCTGGCCTTTTTCTCCAACTCTTAATTGTGCACGTGGTGCTGGGGTTTTTACCCAGGTCCTCAAACATGCCAGGCAAGCACTCCAGCCACTGACCCACTGCTCCAGCCCCTGTAGATGTTCTTTCTCAAGTTGAGGAAATGACTTTGAATTCCTACTTGGCTTAGAGTCTTTAATTCTTAAATGAATGATGGATTTTGGCAAATGCTTTTCATCGATTGATACAATCATGTCGGTTTTCTTCTTTAATCTATTGATATGATGGCTTCGTTTTTTTAATTGTTGAAATAGCCTATAAAGCCAGGATATTTGGAATGAACCTCATTGGATTGTGGTGTATGGTTCTTTTTATGCATTGTTCGATTCACTTCACCAATATTCTCTTGTATTCACATGAGACAGTGGTCTGTAGTTTTTTTCTTTCATGTCCTGTCTTTGGTTTTGGTATCAGTGTAATGCTTGGCCACATAGAATGAATTAGGAAGTGTTCTTTCTGCTTCTGTTTCCCAAAGGAGATTATCAAGAACTGGAAATCTTTTCCTCAAATGTTTGGTAAAATTAATCAGTGAAAATATTTATATATGATGTTTTCCTTCGGGGGAAGTTACTTCTTATTGATTCTGCTTTTAAAATAGATATAGACCTATTTCAGATTATCTGATTCTCCTGTTTTTTTTAGTTCCTGTCTTCAAGGTTTTGGGCCATTTCACCTAAGTGATTTGTAGACATGTACCTGTATCATCCCTGTCATGTCCATGAGGTCAGTAGCGCTAACCTTTTTCATTTACTTATTAATTCATTTATCCATTCTTTAGAGGGAGTATTGCTATGAACTCCTGGGCTCAAGCCATGCTCCTACCTCAGCCTCCTGAGTAGGTTAGTCTACAGGCATGCTCCACCATACTGGACTCTCATTCATGTTTAGAAACAATTTATTGAAATAAAATTCATGCACATAAAGTTTACCTTCTTGAAGTATACAATTCAGTGGCTTTCATTATATTTACAGAATTGTGCGTTCATCACCACAGTCACTTTTAGAACATTCTCAATGTCCTCAAATGCAGCTCTCCATCCCATAACGATTACCCCCATTTTAAGTTATTTGCATATAGCATGAGATGGGAGTTCTTTTTTTTTTTTTTAAGAGAGAGAACCAATTTTTATATTTAGTTTTTCTTGTGGCCTTTGTTGCTCCAATACTCGTTGTGTACGTGGTGCTGCGGTTTGAACTCCTGTCCTTGCCCATGCCAGGCAAGCACCGTAACCGCTGAGCTCCAGCCCCAAGATGGGAGTTCCAACTTCAGTTTTTTGCATGTGACTGGCCAATTGTCCCAGGACAAATGTTGAAAAAACTATTCTTTACTCCATTGAATTGTTTTGGTAATGTGTTTTTTGTTAAATTTTTTTTCAAGGCTGAGGATCGAACTTGGGGCCTTGCGTGTGCTATGCAAGCACTCTGACACTGAGCTAAATCCCCAACCCCTTTTGTTGATTTTTTTAAGAGAGAATCAATTTTATTTAGATTTTCTCCTGGGTTTTGTTTTTCCAACACATAGCTGTGTATATGGTGCTGGGTTTTGGACCTGGGTCCTTGTGCATACCAGGCAAGTGCCTTAACTGCTGAGCCACTGCTCCAGCCCCTTGTTGTGGGAATCTGTTGAAGAAAGTTACGTGTATTTATAAAGGTTTGTTTCTAGACTCAGTTCTATTCCATTGGTCTGTATGTGAATCCTTTTGCCACTACTGCACTTCTGCTTACTGAAACTTCTTAGTAATTCTTATTCTTTTGCTTTGGTTTGGGTTTTTTTTGTACAAGGGATTTTACCCAGGGCCACTCTACCACTGAACTATTTCCCCAGCCCAGCCCATTTTTTATTTTATTTTGAGACAAGATCTTACTAAATTGCCCAGGCTGGCCTTGAACTTGCAATCCTCCTGCCTCAGCCTCCTGAGTGGCTAGGATTACAAGCCTGCGCCACTGCACCCAAGTATACTATGTTGTCAAGTTGGGACATAGGATTTGTCCATTTTTGTTACTCTTTTTGTTTTTATTTTTATTTTTTCAGGGCTGAGGACCAAACTCAGGCCCTTGCGTGTGCTAGGCAAGCGCTCTGCCACTGAGCTAAATCCCCAACCCCTGTTAAAGCTCTAGCTGTTCTGGGTTCCATGAACTTCAGGATCAACCTTTCAATTTTTGAAAAGAAGTTATCTGGGCATTTAATACGGATTATGTTGAATCTGCAACAATTTGGGAAGTTTTGCTGTGTTTAATATTAAGTATTCTGATCTGTGAGCATAGATGTCTTTTCATTTCTTTAGTACTACTTTCAACAAACCTTGTTTTAAACTATTCCAAGTATGAGTTTTTCACTTTATTTGCTAAATGCATACCTGAGCATTTTATTGCTCTTTTATTTGTGTTTGTTTTGCCTTGCTTTGCAGGCCTGGGGATCAACTCCAGGCCTCATGATGCGAAGTAATTACTCTACCACTGAGCTACACTCCCGGCCCTATTTCTTTTTTTTTTTTTTTTTAATTTGTTAATGATGTTGTTGTAAATGCAAGTGTATCCTCAATTTTATGTTCAGTTTGCTAATTTTTACAGCCTAGATTCTTAATATTTATTTAAAATTTTAAATAAGATATTTAAAAGTTTAAACAGCTTTATTGAGATATAATTCATATACCATATAATTCACTCATTTAAAGTACACAATGAGATACCATTACACAGCTATTAGAACAGCCAAAATCCAGAACACCAACAATACCAAATGCTGGAGAGAATTCAGAGCAAAAGGAATTCTCGTTCATTGATTGTCAGTTGGAATGCTACACAGTACAATCTTTTTTTTTTTTTTAAAGAGAGAGAGAGAGGGAGAAACAACTTTATTGAGTTTTTCACATGGCCTTAGTTGCTCCAACACTCTTGCGTACATGGTGCTGGGGTTTGAACCCGGGTCCTCGTGCTTGCCAGGCAAGTGCCGAAACCGCTGAGCCACCGATCCAGCCTCGGTACAGTCTTTTTGAAAGACAGTTTTGCAATGTCTTACAAACCTTACTGTAGTCCTGCCAGAAAATCTGTCAGTTGCACTCCTTGGTATTCACTCGGGTAAAATTTATATCCACACAAAACCCTGAACACAGGCATTCATAGCTGCTTTATCCATAACTGACCACACTTAGAAGTAACCAAGAGCTCTTTGAATGCATAAATAAATGTGCAACATCCAGACAAGGAAATAGTGTTTAGTGTTATAAAGAAAAGTGTATCAATCCATAAAAAGACATGGAAGCAGCTTATGTGCATATTCCCAAATAAAAGCCAATTATACTCTGATTCCAACTATGCTATACTTTGGGAAAAGCAAAACTATGCAGATGGTAAAAAGATGAATGGTTTCAAGGAGTGAGGGGCGTGCGGGGTGAACAGATGAGGCACGCAGGATTTTAGGGCAGTAAACTATTCTTTGCAATACTACAATGGCAGATATAGTGCAGTCATCCCAACCTATAGAATGTACAACACTTAAGTGAATCCTCACGTTCCTGTGGACTTCCGTGGTAACAGTGTCTAAGTAAAAGGTGATCAGTTGTAACCAATGTTCCAGTTGTGGGGTTGTTGGTAGCGCGGCTGGCTGTGCATGTAGAAGCAGGGGGTTTATGGGGACTCTCTGTATTTTGTGATCAATTTTGTTGTGAATATAAAACTTCTCTAAAGTAAATAGCAGGAATATCAGTGGAGGAGAGGGAGGGGCCTGAGGGAGAGAGGAGGGCAGGGAAAAGGGAAATACTGGGGACTGAATTAGAGCAAGTTATACCCCATGCTTTTACAATTATGTCAGAATGAATCCTAATGTGTATAACTAAAAAGAACCAATAAAAATAGACTATTAAAGGAAAAAAGTAGTTTTTTGATATGTTACATTATTAATTTTTTAAATTGTAGTGAACTGTATGTGATAAAATTTGCCATTTTAAGTGTACAGTTCAGTGGTATTCATTAAACTCGCAATGTCATGCAGCCATCACGACTATTTCTAAAACTTTTCGATTACCGTTTTCTAACTCCCTCTTCCCCCTTATCCTTGCCCCTGAATGTGCTCTAGCCTGCTTTGTCTCTATGGACTTACCTTTCTGAGGCACCTCTTAGAAGTGGAATTGAACCATATTTGTTCTTGTGTCTGTCTTGTTTCACTTAGCATAAGGCTTTCAAGTTTAATTCACACTGAAGCATGCATCAGAATGTCATTCCTTGTTAGGTTTGAATAATATTCCGTTGTATGTGTATATCACGTTTATCCATTTACCTAGGTGGATACGTGAGTTTCCACCTGTTGGTTCATGTAAGTAATGCTGAACTAAGCTTTAGCATACATGTGTCTGTTTAGGAGACAGGTTTCCAGTCCTCTGGATACACACCTAGGAATGGAATCACTAGCTTATAAGGCAATTCCGTGTATTTAGCCTTCTTAGGAATCACCAAATTATTTTCCATAGAGACTCCACCATTTTAAATTCTTGGGGCTGGAGCGGTGGCTCAGCGGTTTCGACGCTTGCCTGGCAAGCATGAGGACCCGGGTTCAAACCCCAGCACCACGTACACAACTAAGTGTTGGAGCAACTAAGGCCATGTGAAAAACTAAAAATGTCTCTCTCTCTCTCACTGTCCCTCTCTCTTTTAAAAAAAAAAAAAGAATATTAAATTCTTGTTGATGCTATTATAAATAGACTTTTTTTTTTTTTTTGACCACTGAGCTGCATCCCCAGAGCTTTTTCTACTTTATTTTGACACAGGGTCTTGCTAAATTGCCAAGGACCTCACTAAACTGCTGAGGCTCGCTTTGAATTTGCAATCCTCCTGTCTCCGCCTCCTGAGTCTCTGGGATTACAGTCATGCACCACCACGCCCAGCGTAATTAGAATTTTTAAATTTCTTTCTGATAATTTGTTGTAAGTATAAATATACAACTGCCTTTTTGCATGTTAATTTGCATCCTGCAGATCTGCTGAATTTCTTGAATAAATTGTTTTGTGGAATTGTTAGGGGTTTTCTATAAAATCATTTTCTATAAAATCATGTCTCCAGCATACAGAGATAGCTTTATTTCGTTTCCAATTTGGATGTGTTTCCTTTGTCTTGCCTGTTCTTGTTACAACTCTCACTGTCATGTTGAATGGGAGTGAAGCTGGGCACTGCCTTGAACCTGATGTCAGAGGAAAAGCTTTCAGTGTTTTGCCGTTGTCGTGTTAATTGTAGGGTTACATGGCATTTCATTATCCATTCATTCTGTTCCTTAAAGACTTCCATGGGTTTTGGCAAACTCACAGTGTCCTCATGATGTTTCGAGAGACTCCAGGTACATCAGCAGGGTTATCATCAATTCACGCCACTAGGCCAGGCACAATGGTACACACCTATAATCCCAGCAAGAATCCCAGAAGGATCACAAGTTCAAGGGCAACTTAGCAAGACCCTATCTCAAAAAGCAAAAAGGGCTGGGAATGTAGCTCAAAGGTAGAGCACCCCGAGGTTCCATCCCCTGTACTGAAAAAAAAAATTTAAGTCACTTGAAGATGTTTTTTGGAGCCTCTTTGCTTTACTTCTTTCGTATCATGAGCCATAGAAGTCACCTACCATACCTGGCAAGGATGAATATCTCCACACCATCTGTCAAAGAAGCCGGTCCAGATACAAAATTCCAGGAATCTCTTGGGTAAACATCCATCACTGTAATCCCCACAACATAAAATGCATCTTCAGTTTCTTCCCTAAAATCTTCAGGACATACTCTGCATGAATGTGGAGGTTTGGGGCATGATCATTTACCCTAAAGTAACATCTCATTACAGAAATTGGATCTAGTTCTGGAAGTCTTACTATGAGACCATAGAATAAAAATGCTTCACTATAATGCTGTTCAATATATACCTCACTGATATTTCTAGTGTTCCCTAGAGAGCCACTCTATACCAGCGGGCTGCATATAAATACTGCATTTCTCTGAGGAGTGTGCCCTTCTGTAAGGATCATTAAAAATGGCTCAGGGTCTTCAGAAGCCTTGCCATGTCTAATTGGAAATGCAAGGAATTGGGTCCAAAGAGATCATGTGATGGGAAGTCCTCTGTTATCAAACACTGTTCTCCAGCATCTGAGTTCCCATGCTGTGACCCTCATGCTGGGTCCTTTGAGCTGAGAACTGATTTCAGTGTCTGTTCAGATTACTGTGTTCTTTGCATCTTTACAGAAGGTTTTACCCTACCAAGACAGGGATGTCTAGGTTTGGCCATGCAAGTGTTTCCAGGAAGCTTCGCACCAGCAGCAATTAACACTGCCAGCTTGCCTGCAACAGCAGCCCCTACGTGGCTGCATTTCGTTTTGAATCCGTTTTGGTACATTGATTGTTTTTAGGAATTTATTTCATCTGATAAAATTAAGTTGTTGATAGATTAGGTTTTCTAATTTGTGGGTATATAACTATTCACAATATTCTTGTATAATCCTTTTCATTTCTATAACTTTGGTAATAATATCTACACTCTCATTTTCTGATCTTAGTAATTTGTCTCTCTTATTAGTCTAAAACCTTGTCAATTTAATCTTTCCAAAGAACCAACTTTTAGTTTCACTAATTTTCCCTATTTTTTCATCTCTATTTTATTTCTCTCCTGACTACCATTATTATATCCTTCCTTCTGCTAGCTGTGGGTTTACTTTGTTGTTCTTCTAGTTCCTTCAGTGTATCATTAAATTGTTGATTTGAGTGTGTCATTAACTGTTGATTTGGAGCAGTGGCTCAGCGCTGGAGCGTTTCCCTGGCATGCGTGAGGACCTAGGTTCAAACCCCAGCACCACATACACAACTAAGTGTTGGAGAAACAAAGGCCAGATGAAAAAATAAAATTGATTCTCAAAAATTTGTTTATTTGACATTGTGTGTGTGTGAGAGAGAGGGAGAGAGATACTGGGGATTGAAACTATGGATGTGATAACATTGACCTACTACTTCCCCAACCCTTTTTGCCTTTTGAGACAGGGTCTCACTAAATTACCCAGGCTATCCTCAAACTTGTGATCCTTCTGCCTCAGACCCCCCTAGTCACTGGGATTGCTGGTGTACACCACTGCATCCAGCATTTTAATTGTCTTTATTAAAGGATCTGAGACCTACTTGCTCTCTCTAGCATGGGTAGATTCCTCATATGGCTCCTTCTTGACCTATTCAGTTTTAGTTGGTTTTGATCTTGGGGACCTTGGTTTGAAGAACATGCTCCAATCTGGGACTATACTCCTCACAGTCTTAACGGTGCCCCTGGTGTCCTGAGTTTTCTCAAAAAGTTTTAAGTGCTTGCATGCAGCCCTGATCTGAATACTAACTGATCTGTCACCCACTAGAGTGACAGAAACTGAAGGAAACGTGAGGATATACTTATTGAGAGTAATGCTTACATCCCAAGCTTTGGTCACACGCTCATGTTGGTAATACCCTGACCAAAAGGGTCGAGTTAAATGAAATCCATAGGAGGCCATCGGTTTGGACTGAGCTCCCAAACCAAGCCCCAAAAGACCAAACCAAACTGGAGTCACTCATGCTAAAGTTCCATGTCACCAAACTAAAACTAAGTTGTTTACCTGGCCTTATGAAAAGTCAACAGCCGGGCATGGTGGTGTACCCCTGTAATCCCAGGGAGACTATGGCAAAAGGCCACTTGAGCCCAGGAGTTCAAGACTAGCCTGGGCAGCAGAGCAAGACCTCACACCTGTAATCCCAATGACTCAGGAGGCTGAGGCAGGAGCATGGGAAGTTGGAAGCCACCCTGGTTAACTTAGCAGGAACCTGACTGAAAATGAAATGGAAAGGGTTGGGGCGTAGCTTGGTGGTAAAGTGCTTGTCTGGTATGCATGAGACTCTGTACAGCAGCACAACAAAAGATTTTAAAAAGATAATTAGGGAAAAAACAAGCAAATCCTCACATGAGCTAGTTTTAGCTGGCATAATTAGAAAGTTCCCTCCGCCCTATACCTTGAAAGGAAGGTAACCTGAAGTAATCCAATGTTCAGCAATCCCCACTTTGTCCTGTTCACATAGATTTATAATTATTATTTTAAGCATTTTCCTTTTAAGACATGAAAAAAAAGAGGTTGCAAACTGAACCGAAAGTGCAATAATACTGGCTTTTATACTCACATATGAGATCAGGTTTACTGGTATTCTTGCACACTGGCTGGAGTTTTCATTTTAACCCTAAGAACTGTCCTTCGCATTTCTCATATTGTAGATGTGCTAGTAATGTCTTGGTTTTAGCCTTTGTTCTTGTGGTGGTTGTCTTGGATAGTGCTGGGGATGTGACCCAGTGCTTCTCACGTGCTAGCTAAGTGCTCTACCACTGAGTTCCACCCCCAGTCCCTTCTTCATTCTGGAAGGGTAGTTTTGTCATTTCACTAGCCAGGTATGGTGGCACATGCCTGTAATCCCAGCAACTCCGGAACCTGAGACAAGTTGGAGGCCAGCCTGGGCAACTTAGTGAGACCCTGCTTCAAAATGAAGAGGGCTGGGGTGTAGCTCAGTAATAGAGCAGAGGTTCAATCCCCAAACCACAAGTAGTAATGTCATTTCACCGCATTCTAACCTTTGTGGTTTATGATAAGCCTGTTTTATAGTCCTGAGATATAGCTCATTTGTTCATGGTATAGACTCCCAGTAGATTCAATTTACAAGTTGTTTATTTTTTTTAAGAGGGAACAGAGAGAGAGAGAAGCAACTTTTTTTTTTTTTAAGAGAGAGGGACAGGGGGAGAGACAGAGAAACAACTTTATTTAGTTTTTCACATGGTCTTAGTTGCTCCCACACTTAGTTGTGTACATGGTGCTGGGGTTTGAACCCAGGTCCTCGTGCCTGCCCGGCAAGCGCCGAAACCTCTGAGCCACCGCTCCAGCCCCTAGATTATGGATTTTTGATCTTTCTTCTTGCCTGCTGCCTGTATTTAGGTATATAAATTTCCCTCTCACCCTCACTTTCACTGCATCCCACAGATTTTGACAACTTGTATTTTCACTTCGTTCAAAATATTTAATTTCTCTTGAGACTTCTTTTACCCATATTATTTAGAATATGTTGTTTAACATCCAGATATTTGAGGATTTTCCGGGTTTTTTTTTTTTTTTTTTACTTCTAGTTTAATTTCACTGTGATCTGACAACATACTTTGTATAATTTCTATTATTTTTAAATTTTAAAAATGTGTATTATGGTCCAGAAAGTGATCTTAATAAATCTACTCTGCCATTACTGGGTGTCTCTATCTTGATTTTATAATAGTTATATTTTTAAATTTTTTCTGGTTTTACCAGCCAAATGTATACCTCTAAGCTTTATAATTTGTCTTGCCTCTAGTTATTGTTTTTGATATGCCTTTTGTTGTTGTTGTTTTTAAATTTTTTTATTTTTGAATAACCATACAAGTTTTTAACAAAATACTATCAAATGAGTATAGATTCTGGATATTACAATTACCCCCAGGAGTGCCCCCCAATTACCCACCCTTATCCCTCCCTTCCCCTTCCCCCCATATCTCTAAAAAAAGGATTATGTTGTATAGCATTACATCTTATCTGGATTTAACACATGATAATAGCCCAACTTTCTCAATGGCCAGGGTGAGTGGAGACAATCGACCCTTAGATCTCTGGGTTAAGCTGATTTTACTCATCATGATCTCTTCCATAACCATCCATTTACCTTCAAAGGCTGCAATATCATTGTTTCTAACTGCTGTGTAAAATTCCGTGGTATAAATGTACCACAGTTTTTGGATCCATTCATCCAGTGAGGGAAATCTGGGTTGTTTCCATAGCCTAGCAATAGTAAATTGTGCTGTTATGAACATCGATATTGCTGTGTCACTATAACGTGCTGATTCTAAGTCCCCTGGAAAGATTCCCAGGAGTGGAATAGCAGGGTCATTGGTGGGCTCATCCCTAGTTTTTTGAGGATTCTCCACACTGCTTTCCAGAGGGGCTGTACCAGTCTGCAGCTCCACCAACAGTGTGTTAGTGTGCCTATCTCTCCACAGCCCCTCCAGCATCTATTATTGTTTATTTTCTTCATCTTTGCCATTCTGACTGGGATAAGGTGATATGTTAATGTGGTTTTTATTTGCATTTCTCTGATTACTAGAGATTTAGAGCACTTTCTCATGTATTCATTGGCTTGATCAATGTCCTCTGGTGAGAAGTTTCTATTTAGCTCTTTGGCCCATTTATTAATTGGGCTGTTAGTGTTTTTGTAGTTGACATTTTTGAGGATTTTGTAGATTCTGGAAGATGATTCTCACAATGTTACCCAGGCAGTCCTCAGACTCTTAAAGGTTCACCTGATTAGGTCAGGACCACCCACCATGATCTCCCTTTTAATTTACTTCGAGTTAATGAGGAATGTTAATAACACCGGAAAAATCACTCCACATTTGCCATATAATGAAATCTATTCATGCAGGTCAAATCCCATCATGCTCATAAATTCTACCTCTACTCAGGGGTAAGAGATTATAAAAAAGGCTCTGAACATAAGGGGACAGGAATCCTGGGGCATCTTAGATGTCTGCCTACCACAAGTGGATTGAAGTGAGGCTTGTTCCTTATTTATTCATTTATTTTTTCCTAGTACCAGGATAGAGTCCAGGGCCTTGCGCATACTAGGCAAATGCCCTACCACTTACCTACATCCTTAGACTTTGTTTTCTTTAGTGTTTCTTTTTTTTTTTTAAGAGAGAGAAAGAATTAATTTTATTTATTTTTTCATCTGCCCTTTGTTTTTCCAACAGCTATGTATGTGGTGCTGGGGTTCAAACTCGGGTCCTTGCACGTACTAGGCAAGCTTTCCAACCACTGAGCCACCACTCCAACCCTGTTTCATGTTTTGTTTTGTTTTTTGAAAGAGAGAAGGACAGAGAGAGAGAGAGAATCAATTTTTAATTGAGTTTTTTTGGGTTTCTTTTTACATGGCTTTCGTTGCTCTGACACTTGGTTGTGTACGTGGGTGCTGGGGTTTGAACCCGTGTACTTGCGTATGTTAGGCAAGCGCTGTAACCACTGAGCCACTACTCCAGCCCCCTGTTTCATGTTTTTTAAGTGTAAAATAATTGCTTTTTAGAAAACTGTGCCACATTCCTAGCCCTTTTTATATTTTATTTTGAGACGAGTTCTTACTAAGTTACTCAGAGCCTCATGAATTTGCTGGCTTTGAACCTGTGGTCCTCCTGCCTCAGCCTCCCAAGCCACCGGGATCACAGGCATGTGCCACCATGCCTGGCTATAGCAATAACCTTATTTATTTATTTATTTATTTTTCCTAAATAGAGAGGGACAGTGAGAGAGAGAGAGAAAGAAAGAATCAATTTTATTTAGTTTTTCATGTGGCTTTCGTTGCTCCAAGACTTTGTTGGGTACATGGTGCTGGGGTTTGAACTCACGGACTAAACAAACAAAACAAAGAAAAAAATCCCACCATTTTCAATTTTTTGTTGTTTCTTTTGCATAACTGGGGAAACAGGGCCTTGCGCATGTTAGTCAAGTGTTCTACCACTGAGCTACACCCACGGTCCCATTTACAGTTTTTCAAATACCTTGAAACATGTTTCAAAAGGATTTCACTCCTCACTCCCGTTGCCATGTTACCCTTCACAATTTTTGGCCAGAAATTTCATCTCTGATCAAATTAGCTAAATATCACCACTGCCAGACAATGGCCCCTTGGTACTATCTGAAAGGTTTTGCACAGAATAAGCTCCCTTTCATCATTGTCATTGACACCGCAGAAATCGTAACCATGTCATCCTGGTTTAACAAATGTGGCCAGGGAGGCGTAGGGATGTCAGTTAGCTGACCAGTGGCCCCTGGAATAAATGCCAGAGAAAAACCACGCCTTCCGTGTCCTTCCCTACACTTTTTTTTTCTTTTTTGGTGCAAGGGGTCGAATCCTGGGGCACTCAGCTACACCCCCAGGTCTTTTTTTATTTGAGTTCAGGACTTACTAAGTTGCTGAGGCAACCTCAAACTTGCCAGTTTTCTGCTTCAGCTCCCAGGTCTCTCCATGCCTTTTAATATGAGGCTCTGTGGTCAAGTCAATACTGCAGGATTTAGCCAGGCACAGGTGGCACCCATGCCTGTAGACCAAGCTACTTGGGAGACTGAGGCAGGAGGATCACAAGTTCAAGATCAGCCTCAAGAACTTAGTGAGATTCTCACTCAAAAGTACAAAAAGGGGCTGGAGTGGTGGCTTGGCGGTTACGGCGCTTGCCTGGCATGCGTGAGTATGTGAGTTCAAATCCCAGCACCCACGTACACAATGAAGTGTCTATGAGTAATGAAGGTTACTTGAAAAACTAAATAAAAATTGCTTCTCTCGTTCTCTCTCTCTCTCTCTCACTGTCCCCTCTTTCTTTATAAAAAAAAAAAAGTAAAAAAGGCTGTCTCTGGGTTCAATCCCCAGCACTCCAAGGGGAAAAAAATATAAGCTGTAAGACTTGATCTGCGCCAGGTGTGGTGGTGCACGTCTGTGATCCCAGTGGCTTGGGAGGCTGAGGCAGGAGGATCGCAAAGTTCAAAGCCAGCCTCTGCAACTTAGGCCCTAACCAACTTAGTGAGATACTGTCTCAAAATAAAAAGATAAAAACAGGTTGGGGATGCAGCTTAGCAGTTAAGCACCCCTGGGTTCAATCATCAATGCAAAAAAAAAAAACAAACACAAATTTGATCTTCGCCCATGTTTG